>JTDE01003483.1:19501-30543 GCA_014338405.1 Paragonimus skrjabini miyazakii
CAAAGTGGGTAGGTGTCGCCTGCCTGGATGGGGTCCAGGTGATCACTCCAACCGCTGATTGGAGGCACAATCCGAGAAGGCAATGTGTCGCAGTCAATGGCGGACCTGTATCCACACCATTTCTAATTCTTCCGCTTAGTCTTCTTTTAATAATGTTCAACCTTCTTAGTAACGTTTTCTTCTAAGATATTCCACGTCACTGTTGAGGTGAGTGGCGACGCGAGCCACAGCACCTTTTGGTCAGGCTCATGGCTGTTATGATAATGATAATGGTAAACCAGACTAGTCTGAAAAGCTACCTTAGCAGTCCTCACTTCAAATATCCTAATAGCCACTGAACCCATTCATGAGGCAAGTGCTGCAACATGCGACACGGGGTTTCCTGGGTTCAACAAACATTGGATTTCAGAGAAATCCCTAGAGTTGTTAGATGTCAAGCGGGACGTTACTCCCGAAAGTTCATGTAATGAGTTTAAGAGAGATGTATGCAGGAAGTTGAAGCGTAGCCTGATGGACGATCGTAAACTTGGCTAATGGAGATTGTTAGGTAAATGGAAACGCCTTTTGTTTTAGGGAATACCGACAGACTGTTTACGCTTATCCGTGTAACTGTCTTCAGGTAACTGTCATTGAAGCTGTAAACGAAGCAGATGGCATATTCATCCATAATAAGTCCCGAAGGTTAGAGCGCTTGGCGCAACACTTTTGGGGTCAATTTCGCTGGTCTGCTTTTACTGTGTTACCACCACACAGTTGCAAAGTGGTATCCTAGTTAGTAGATTTGGTACCATCCATTAAGACTGATCTCCGCAATTGCACTTTGGCTTTCAAACATAATAGGGTTGCTGGCCCAGATGGTCCGTGCCAAGACTGAGTTCGTGAAGGGGTTTTTATGTTGGTCAGTTAGCACATTGTGGGATTCACCTACCGCTTGAGTAGTACCCGTTGGACCCCTCATTCAGAAACCAATTTCCTCCTCTTTACAAACAGATTACTTGAGGGATAAACGGCTTTTCGGTTTAAAGACGGTGGATTCGTAATTCGCGACTGATTTTAAATGCGTACTGATTTCAGATGCGGTTGTAGGATTCTCGATCGCATTGCTTTCCGTATATCCAATGGGACATCCAAGCGTACTGTACACTGTAAATGGGCTTGTATGGTGGTTTTGACAACAGCATTAAGCTCGCCAGGCATCTTTTTGCACTGATTATCTACAAAGCAAGATAAGTCAACGCCTTCTCACTTCAAGAGCGAAAAATACTATCTCAGCCGTCCCGCGGTGGTTCGCCTGAATTGCATGTGATGACTTCTAGCTGGGCGGGCTGGTTCAGTTGAATAGAATGACTGCATGCTCACTTTAAAATACGAGGGTCGCTTTTTCAAGGTAATTAACCACTAAGTCTTCACAGTTTAAGACTCAGTCAGGTCGAACAAGGTTTGACCAGTTTAATACCTCGTATTTATTGTCGATGTGTTTGCATAGGTCTAAAAAACTCACTTTATTAAAGAATGTTGCAGGCAGTGTCTCTTGGACCCGAGTGTGTGTGCCAGCGGGGAAGGCGATTTCCGGCATTTTCGGATTTCCGGTCACAAGGATACGTGAATGGTTTACGGAGGGCATCCTTTCTAACCTAGCTGGGGGGAGGGAATGTGATGAGGGTCATCAACCAGTCATTTGTGTGAGATGGCCGGTGTTATAAAGCGTTAGACAAATTCCCGCATTGCAAGTGACAAAATCGATTAACTGGGAGCAGCATTTAAAGAAGCATGAATATAAAGAACTGCACAACCACTTTCTTAAAGAGTTTTTCTCCGAGGTTTGTTTACCCGGAGAATCATCAACCTAATTATACATCGGCTAGGGCGCTTCAAGCAATGTGACAGCAACAGCGTTTCAGAGGGTTGGCTGCCACTTCTGATAAGTGACAGTAATTTTGCTAAGCCGCGGTTGCGAGTTTTCAGGTGCAGTCGTTCACATCCGAAACGGTCGTGCGAAACCGCCGTTGATTCAGGCCCTGTGTGTCAGGACATCTGGTCCTGTTATGGACAAATCAATGGTTTCTCTGTCCCAGTTCCTTCAGTCTTTGGATCTCAGCCTGCAGAATATCTCGATGCACAAAAACAGGTGTGTGGTAGATGTAATTCAACTAATCCTTTTGATGTGGAATTGAGAAATTCCACAATATGTTTCAAAAGTACTCTTGGTCAACATTTGACCGAGGTCTCTAATCCACCCGAAAATGTAAAATAGTTCCCTCTTATTGTACTGCGAACTTGATGCACAGAAATGCATTTCCTGGCCTCGCGACATTGTGGGTTTGTCGTTCTCACTACAAGAAACCGGGTTGATCTGGCTCTTTAACCGTCGTATCCTGGATCTCGAGGCCAAAATTAGCGGAATTTTCGCAATTGAATACATCAAACGAGTGTTGTTCGATTATCGGACAGGTTTGTTCTATTTCCGGTGTACCCACTTTGATAACTGAATTTTCCACTTTGTCTTCTTACGTGCTATCTCTGGTATTGCATATAGCTGCTATGCCACCTACGGATTTAGCGAAGAAGAGTGCACTTAATCCTCGCCCAGTTCCTTTTCGCTCGTCGAATTTACTGTCGTTCCGAGCAACACAAGAGATTATAGTGAGTGTTTTACAACGAGGTTTGCAACCAACACCCATATGGTTATGGATGAGTAATGATGGGTTATGGCCTATTGTGGGGACTAACATTGACAACAGGGAGAAGTTCTGACACGAGTATGAGTTAGGTCAATTTATACTCGGCGATGCTTTAACTGATGCTTGTAAATGTGTGGAACGTCCACGTAAGTACAACAACAGTTGATTAGTGTGCATACATGATTCATGAAGCGTTTTTCTAAAACTTATTGAGTAGTTTGTTACGGACCTTCTTTGTCAAGCCCATATGAGTGTAAGCATTCTCACAGACCACTGGATGCAGTTGAGCTCTTCGATGAAGCAGCTGGTTCGTTGATCCAAATAGGCTGGGCGCTGTCTGAGTGTCTATGTTTTATACAAAAGCATTCGTATTGAGTGTATTTTAAACTCGTTTAGGTTTTTACACTATCTGTTGTTTGGTGTTATGCAACACTTCTGTAATTTTTTACCCACCTCTTTCTTTAACCCGTACTTAATCGACCATGAATCTTACTCAGTCTGTTACCCAAGCAAATACGCATACTCCAT
Source organism: Paragonimus skrjabini miyazakii (assembly GCA_014338405.1). Taxonomy (NCBI): domain Eukaryota; kingdom Metazoa; phylum Platyhelminthes; class Trematoda; order Plagiorchiida; family Troglotrematidae; genus Paragonimus; species Paragonimus skrjabini miyazakii. Next base: position 22,711 of record JTDE01003483.1, read on the forward strand.
GTTACACGAGTACTAAGTAGGCTGTTAAAAGTTATAAGAATGTCTAGTTCTGCCGTTATAAACTTGAACCTCAGTTTTCTTACGAGATTATGCATTCCCCACACTGTATCGCGGATCGGATGCTTGAACAAGTGGTTCCAAAAAAGAATATCTCTTGACTTAACGCTCTTGTATGGAAGATCATAAAGTTCCCTATCTGCTCAATCGCCGAATTCTTTTTCGTCGTAAAATTAAGTTGTATATATTTCACAATTATTATTAGGTATCTTACTCATACACTGAACACATTTTGACCATACGGGATCTCGTTAGCAGTGATTCACTTATGTTTTCAGATTAATTGTTTGAGTTTCACAACGTACGTTCTGTTGTTGTTAAATGGTTGGTTCATATTCACCGAACAATCTCCACGTGAATATCGTTCGTAACAGCTTATACCGTTAATGTAATAACTCCGTGGTTATTTAGTTAACCTATGCTTTTTTCCGATATCACCTCTCCAGTTACAAGTTTTAGCGTTGGTTTTGTGATTTAAATGCTACAGATTATATTGATTATTATCGTATTTTTTAAATACCTCTAGTTACTCAATCAATCCATCTATTGGCTAACTCGTTTTTATCCTTTTAGGTTCGACCACACATTCTGATCATGAACAAAACCGACTTGGCCGAAAAAATAGCAAATCCAGCAGCATATCGTGAGGAACTAGTTGCGCATTCAAGAACTACCAGTCAGCATTTGTCCGAAGTTTACTTCACCCAGCTAAATTCCCCAGAACGTCAAAAGCAGTTGCTTGGACGATTAATCCGAGGGTAGGTATGTGCTGGTGAATTTCTGTGTAACACTTTTTCCTCACTTATTTTCCATTGAGAGAAAGAAAACAGAATTAACCTAAGTATTCCAGTTGATACACACTTCCGATTTGTGGGTGATAACCCGATTGAGCGGTCGTGTGTTGCGCTTAGGTGACGAATTCGGATGGATATTAGTCCGCCCTAACGATAGAGGGCGATGGCTATACCTCCCGGTTGAATACTGATTAATTTCGCGAGTACTAGTTTAATTCTCCTTGTCATCTTCAGCATCATCATTCGTCATCATCCTGGTAACTGTAGAGTGAAAATTAAACTCCAGCTATAAGGTAAAAGAACCACTCACCAAAAACATGTTTTCCATTTTAAACGTTCGGTATTAACGTGTCCAAACATTACAGATAAACAACCGCACTATTTGGTAGGTACCGCCGTCTGATCAGTTTCAGTCATGGCACATAGCTGTTTATTTTTCATGAACGGCTCTGAGCCTGACAAGATCGTTCAGTACAACTGATTTACTAAACACTGGTTTGCACAGAAAATGGGATAAGTACACGTGCCAGCAATGGTGTTGACACATACCTGTAGTAGATTACTGTATGTTATCCTTTATAGTAATATTTTCAACTTGTTGTTTAAGTGATTACGTGGTTCCCAATCGGAGCAGTGGCGCTTACCCAATTCATTCGTTGGTATAACCACGATCTTCATATTTCATGCTTTTACTTAACTGTTATTGGTCTCTGTTTTTATGTTCCGGTTTGTTCAGTGCCTGACAGTTACTACATACCCGGGTGGTTAGGTCAGCTAAATGAACACCAAGAGGCGCGCCCATACGCTTCGGATTCGGGAATAACCTTCTACATTAAAAAAACACGGTGGCCCTGCTGAATAAACGGCTGCGGACAGTGGACGATGGTATTGCCAGGGTGGTGGTGGATTTTAGGCTAGTAGTCGGGTCTTCTATAAACTGTTTGGCGATAATTATGACGTAGCACCTGTTATCCCTTTACAAACTGGTTTCACGTGCCCCAACTGGAGTACATGAGCTTCTGAGCGGTGTGTCATTTGTCTGTATGACATCGTCGACCTCCGTCGACTGTGGACAAGTCCTGAGCAAGACGTACGAGTCACCGTGGTGAATGTTTGAGGTTGGATAAACCTAAACATAGGAGCAGTAATCTGAATTGAGACTTGACTAGCCTTACGTCATTCACCGCGTCCATTTGAACAACTGTTTCTGCCTTCGCGTGGCACTCAAGGTCACAGTTTTATATACTTAGGGCGGCACTTTTGCTGATCTCCTCAGGTCGAAGGTTATTGTTAGACTGTTGTCTTTGTATTGTCGTATCGTAATCCTTGGGCCGTGCACGGTTGTTCGGAGTTTGGAATATTTGACCAGGACATTCGTTCGCAGTGTTCATGCTCACTGGCACAACAGTGGACACCACTTCCAACAGATGTGCTGGCTACGCCGAATAGTTGGACCCTATCCGTTGGTCACTAGTCACGGGCAATAGGAGCCAGGTATCACAACACCTCTGTTGTTCCTGTTGTGCTGATTCTCGGCATCAGAAACACCAAGGCACCACCTTGGGAACTGTTATCAGGTCAACCATGGACACACGTTGGTCTTTCAGCCTTCGGTTATCCCTTGTTCTGCCTTATTTTAAGTCAGTCAGGTAATCTGGAACACCCTTGTGGATTCCGATCATGCACGCCAAGTTCGTTGTGTCTTTCGGTGGGAACCCACTTGGCTGTCAACATGTAGAGACAAACGCTCTGCACATATCGGTTCGCGCCTGCCTCTGGTCCATGATACCACTCACTGGACGACATTGAGGTGCATATTTGGTATGTGATGCACGAGTGCGATACTGCCTCATATGGTGCTACTGTTCATTTAGCTGTCAACCGCTGGGTTTCTGCGTCATCGCAGGAACTTCTTGATGTTCGTCAGGTTATTCTGTCTGACTATGTGACTATTTCAGTTCGTAAGACTGCCTACTTGGAATTGCGAAAGCATATGAGAGAGTCTTGTAGACCCAACGTGCTGTCAAGAACATACCGATGTTACCAGGAGCTCTCAAGAGTTTCCTGTTTTTATTCAGGAAACTGGGAGCCAGGCGTAATTGAGGTAATCTGCGAAGTTATATGTGAGTTTATCCGCAACCTGCGTTGACGCATAGGGCGTTGAACAGTACATGCTCAACAACAGTTCGATTGGTCATCCGTGCCACTGTCTATGCGTTCTGCCATTTTACTTACTAGTTAGTCCGTTGACCTTTCTCAGTCCTCAGAAGCAGAAGTTGCACTTGAGATCAAGCTCCTGAAACATTGCAGGAAACCTGACTTGGACAAATTCCTTTCCGTTATTTTTATCAATAAAAACCAAACCTTGGCCAAGGAGTTGGTGGCTCTGCTCCGGAAACTCTATTTCAATGAAATTGTTTCAAACGGCTGGGGTTTGGCTAACATCACCCCTATTTTCAACAAGGGTTCGAGCACTTCTTGTATAAATCACTGGTGGATTAGCCTGATTCCCACTGCGCCGAAGGTGTTTGCAGCCCTTGTACTTTGTAGACTAAGCCTAACTCGTGGCTAGCATATCTGTTAAGAACAGCCTGGGCTTCATTATCTCCATGACTGCATTGTTCACATCTTCACACACTATCAGATGCTTCAACTTCACTCTTCATGTCTTTTGGACATCACAGGGGACTTTGACTTTGTCGATAGCTTCACCCCGAGACTGTTTATCGAACAAGAGTGTGCATGTGAAGTATTTCAGCTTCCTGCAGACAATTTATAATCTGACTTTGAGCCGTAGTAAGATTTGTAGTGACGTATGCTCGACTTTCATTATCCTTAATGAGGTCCGGTAAAATAGTCCAGTATCCTCTTTCCTGTTCAGCTTTGCAATAAGCAGACTGCAAATATGATGGTGTGAAAATGCTCCCAGATGCTAAAAGTCGAGGCCTAGACCACTTTGCTTTAATTTGTGAGAGTCTATGAGATGTCCAGAACATCTTAGATTTCAGGCTTCATTTTGTCATAGTCATTTTGTTCGTACCTTCCAAATGCATTGAAGGACACGGGACACCGCTTCATGTCTAATTGCAGTTCGATTGTTCATTTACAAGGGCTGGGCATATCGGTATCAAATATATGCTTTCTTCCGCAATCACAGGAGATTCTGACTGGCAGAGAGGTATTAATTCACTCATTCTGTTAATTGGTCAACCACTGCATCAGACAGAAGTTCCGCTTCATGTACACCTTGTTGACCGTGCAGTTAGTTGTTTTCCATATGAAAACCCAGCTGGTTAACAGTACGCCGGTGAAATCCTAAGACAACAACAGCAGCTTTCCAATCATCGTCGTTTTTCAGCTCGCGCAGACGCATCTTTTGTGGTTTAGGTTTGCGCGGGACACGAACAGTCACGTTTATGACTACGAATGCTGAAATGGGCACTTGATATGACATTGTGTCTCGTGACTGTTAGCTCCTCAACCAACGACATTCGGTGTGGCATCAATGAATATACTTCAGAGTGAAAGGAGTCTGTTTGCTGAATTAGGTTCGCAGTGGAGGGGAGGACTTAGAAACAAGGTTAAGTACTCGGTCCTTGAGAGGTAATTTTATGCAACTCCTCGACAAAACTTGTATGGATGGACGCTAGGCCATGAGACAACCTGTCAGTACATTTATGTACTGATCGATGGTGAAATCTTCCATACCGAACTTCAATTTCACGTCGTAAGCGTAAGGATATGCTCGTTGAATGATACTCTATTAGAACAGAGCAATAAGGGAAACAGTGTAGAAAAGGCTGATCTAGATACAAATGGCGGTTAGTTCAATTCCCAAACAGACACTTCTCAGAATGTGTACCAAACTATCATACCGAGGTCTGTTAATTGTATTTTCGACAGAAACGGGATACTTAGTCTATAAAAGCAGTTAAACAGGAAAATAAACAACGTTATCAGCTTGAGTTTGTTCCGGGATAGGTCTTTTTTCTTCTCTCTGTGTCGATACTGAGTTGGTCAACATTCAGTGAAGAGTAAAATAAATAAAAATCATACCAGGGATCAAATGAGAAATGATGGCCTAGTGAATATGTGGCATTCATCACTGATCACATGCATGTTGAGGACTTTAGGACTAGTATGCAGGTACTTGTTTATTCTGGATGAATGAGAAAATACGTAACATGTTTGGTTGACTTTGATAAGGCTTAAGTTCATTTATTTGTTCAAGAGGAGTATCAAAATATGTACGTTCGCGGGACGTAGTTTGGAGCGATCACACACTGGGCACATGTTAGGCGCGTGGCGTGGTTGGCAAAACCATGGGACAGACTGCAAACGCGTGTTTTTCGAATCACGTCTACTCTAACACATGGTTTTCACTGCAAACGGCATGTGAGGTAGATCGCTGCCTTAAACGGAAAGACGAACGTAGAGAATCATCACGAAGTTCAGAATAACTCAAGAGAAATGAAATAAACGAGGCATATTGTAGTACTGTGGTAACGTGCGTTGTGTGATCACAGCCAGCTGCCGACACTTCATCCACGGAGTTATTGTTATTGTCCTGGTTTATGCAGGTTATGTGGACGTTATACTTCGTGGTTGTCCAGGTCGAAGATGGGGTTCATTGAGGGAACTGCACCCGGAGTCTTTCATCGTATTATCTGATCTACAGGACAGCTAAACGAAACATGGAGTCTTTTCTGCGTTGGTGGTCAGCATGCCGGTTCATAACCCATTGGCTAAAGTTCAGTTACCCAAGGCTCCCAAGTCGAGACTGTGACAGAAATAACCCAGAAGTTCGGAAGTCGCCTAAGTTGACGAGTCTGATCCGTTACCCTCATCAAGACGAGGTACTCCATGATCCCCCAGATTTGTCCTGCTCCTTCCTCGATATTTTGGAGATTGGTAGCCAACACGTCGGCTTAGATTCGACCCCAGTCATCTTTAATGTCCAGCGCATACCGCTGCTTCGTTTAACTCTCGAAAACCCTGTGATTTATTCAACTCTTGAACTGAACGGATGAGACGCTTCGCACGCTGATCGATCTCACGTAACCTTTGACACTGAATTCCTTTTTTCGTATGAATAGATAAAATACTGACCGTGAGAAGGTGGCGAGGACTCCTTTGAAAGATGCTGTTTGAGGCGCATGCTATAAAGGCAACTTGAGATGTCGTTCATCAGCGGTTGTACAAAATTAATTTAGATATTTTACGTCGATTCAGCTACAGTACCACAACGAACAGAGGGAGCAAAAGAAGAATGAATAAAGGTATACCGGCGAGCTCAACAATTAATCAACGATATTTAACCAGTTTGAAAAACAGACCCACATCACAGATTTTCCTCATGCACGACAGTATCGTCCATCATGCCAACTATGCTGAAGCGTGGTTTGGCGTCAAAGGTTGCTTTTGCCTATTTGCTTTCAAAGGGCACCATAGCCCTATGGTTAGTTAGAAGACATGGTTTTGATTACGCGAGTCAAGTATTTCACTGAGAATCGGTTGCGGTAGTTAGTTCACTTTGAACAGCGACCTGTGTACTATGGAGTTCGGGTTGTAGTTCACTACATCGGTTTTTAATCTCAGAAACCAGGTGGCGAAGTGATACTGTTTTTTCCCACTGGGTGACTTTACTTGAACACAATTAGAATTGCCTTTATGCAAGTGTTTATTTTACTAAAGGAACATTTTTCGACTAACGGGTATGGTTTTGCTGTAAAGCATAGTCAGAGGTCGTCAGATGTTTCGGACGTGACGCACCTGGCGCCGATCTCTGATTGTACAGAAAACATTCTTTCGCCTAGAGTTGGGTTAGTTGCAGTGCAAACCCGTGGCCCTTGTCGATGTAACGCGTCATAGAGAGCGTACTCCAAGTAGCTACGTGGTACGCCTCAAGAGAATAACGTTCTGTTTGGGCTCGTCTTGGTAGTTGTCATGTGGATTGTAGGATCCAGTGTGATCATTTCGTTTGAGGATCACTATCCAAGCAGACTGATTTCTGTTGTCAGCTGAACACAGATTGCATTTTTGTGCTATTCTGTAACACAGTTTTTCACTCCGGATTGGACCGCATATTATAGCATTATCAATATATGTACGAGTATATCAGTTAGCTCCTCTTCTTTTATTGTGTTGTTTGTCGTTTCCGAAAAAAGTGACTCCATTGATGTTACTGATGAAATTACTGCGTAATTTTTAGAGATTTGTGCATGTCTCAGAGACAGTACACATTCTCTCTTCATCTCGATAGGGAGCTTAATGTTTTGCGCTTCGCAGATCCAAAAGGGTAAAATACGTCAACACGTCAATCTGTCAAAATGTCTTCTATCACTGACTGATTTTCGGAAGGGGATATGCATTCAAATGTCCTATGGTCTGCCCGTACTCCATGGCCATTCTCATTATATATCGATCGTTAATCATAACCAAAACCTGGACCCTCTAAAAGGATCTTTTTAATCCTAAAACCATTCTATTTCACCACATGTTGGATGCGCATTTATAACTGGATAATGTCTCGATGGGGTACTGACAGATTTAAAACCGTGGTTCGAATTTTCAAACAAGACCTATGACTTCATGTGAGCAGCCATCGTCTTTCGAAGCGAATATGAAGGTTTGTCACCTTCGAGTGACATCTCTACTCTCCTGTGTAGCTTATGGGAATTATGGCTTAGTAAATCATCCGTTCGGAGATTTAGTAATTTACCAGTTTTATTGAAGAATAGGTAAAATCTTTACACGTATTAGGTACGTAACAGTGATTTGACTTTGCCACTAGGTCTGTCACAACGAGACTGGACCTATGACCTATTGGGCTAAACTGGACGGTGTGGCCAACACACCGATAGAGTCACTCATGCCAGGCAGGCCAATAGGTAGAGGTTTGACAAACCAGTCTGCTGGTCCTCCAGGTTGGGGGTTGGAAGGAGGTCGGCATCTTCTTCCGGAAAACGTACCAGTTCTGGTA
>JTDE01003483.1:32065-44541 GCA_014338405.1 Paragonimus skrjabini miyazakii
CAAACGGTTTGTTTGCTGAAATGCAGTTTTGTAATTCAGGGAGGTTTGTTTCAAAATCTGCAGACTAATTATGTTAGACTGTAGCTCGCTGATAAATACATCTCGAATTAAGTCATCCCTGTTCTTACTTACGGTGACATCGGAGAAGTTACGGTCGTTAGCGAAAAATTTGAATTTCTATAGGAACTGACTCACTATCTGCCCCGTTTATTGTTTGCGGGTGAAAAGCAAGTTTCTGGCGAAAGTTTCATCTTTTTTATTTTTATGTATAGTGCTTCCAACGTGGCAATTGCGGATTCTAAAGACGTACTCTGTGACTTAATCATTAGAGAGAGAAAGAAAGGCGATTCAATCATTCGGTAGACGCGAGAAAATTACCAGCGGTGAGTTCATTGCTGGAAGTATCACGATGAGTGAGGCCCATCTCGATTCGTCCAAGTCACGAGGAACGTTCCGTTTGTAACTTTTAATATGCGAAGTGATTCATCGTGAATTCTATGGTCCAGATCAAAACAATATGCGCAGATTGAAGGCTGTGTCTCACGTACTATGGAACATATGCTGCAAAACTGTTTGTAAGTGTGAGTGCAACAAAATTGATTCGCGTGTGATAGATAACGTGAATGTATATGGACAAATTGATGCATGACTCCATGCACCTTTGACCGATTTCTCAGCCCCCTTGCATACGGTTCGTGGCGACATAGGGAAATGAAGGTGGTCACTAGTATATTAGACACTTAGGGTCGCGCTGCTATCCCATACTGAGGTCCTCATGGCCCGCTTGGCCTGAAGCTGGAAATATTAGGGCGATATGGTGACTAACAGCTTTCGGTTGCGTGAATTCTGTTATTTGATTGAGTTGTGTCAATCGTTGACCCTCGGTGAAGCGAAAGAAATTAAACCGCTACATTACTCTGATTTCCACATCGGTTTTTAAGTGATCCAGGCATCCTGTTATCGATTATCTGGATCCGGATGTAGAAGTTTCTGTGGTCGAAGTCCCATCCTACTTCTTTTGTTTATCTCTAAGTTCTCTCCAGTTTCCTGTAGAATTCATAAGAAATCAATTTTGCAAACAGCTGTTTTCGGTAGTTCTCATCAGGCTTTTACAATTATATAGGGTAATTGCTAATTATGTATGAAAATTATAACGTGTCAAATAGGTCATTAATGGTCACAGGAGTGGTACGAATCACAGTCTGCTGGGGGAGGGTGAGAGTGTTGGTGAATGCGTTGGAGTGTTATACGTGACTGTCATGAGACATGCGTTCATCAGTGTCGAGCGGTTTACGCTTGCTCGGGATTCAAGTGGATGTGGAATGGTTGACCAGCGGAAGTGGAGGGTTTGTATGAATTGTTTTTGGGCACATAGCAGGGGTTGTGGAGTCTGATAGCAGTAGCCTTGGCCGTTGATAACAGTCACACTCTGACAGATCTGGAGCAGGATTGACGAACCTTGTAAATGACTCGGAACGCTTCATCGGGATTTGTTTGATGGTCAGTGTCATGTAAGTGGGAGCCAATCGTACTGGAAATAGGCTTTCTGGAACCGTTGCGAAGCCATTTCGGTAGGTGTTCACGAATCCTTTCCGATAGCCGACTTGTGGTTCTCTCAACCTAACCGGCTTGACAACAACTGGTTAGAGAGTAGACACAGAAAGACGAAGAGAACTTGGGCAAACTATCCTTAAGGTGTGGCACCAATAGCAGACAGTTGTCGAACGACACGATAAGTCTCGTTACAGGGTAGACACTCTCAACCGCGTTTGAAAGTCTACGGCTAAGTACTTCACTGTTAACCTCACCTCTATATGATAGACAGATGAAAACCGACTTTTTTTCCGCCGTCTTTAAGTTATTGATTTTTCTTGTGGTTGTATAACAGTTAGTCATTAATGCACTGTAATCATTAGTGTACTACAAATGATGGCGCGAGCTTTTATGCCTCTAGCCTTTTGCTTTCCTCTCTAATCCAGTAAGATGATTCCCTAGGAACACCAGGACTATGGTGATTCTATCTTGGATAGCGAAGTGATAAAGTTCGCAGACCGATTAGCATGCGTAGGCAGCTGCGTCAACATGCGTTGGATATAGAAAATAAAATAGCGGTTTGGAGTTTGCTGTTATAAATCATTTCGGTGACAGCGCGACATCTTTGTAAAGCTTAGGAGGCACACTCATGGTCCGATTAAAAAATGGGCATAGCAGTTAGTTGGTGTGAATGAACCACAATTTTCGCTCGCAAATGAACTTCATTTTTACATGTGTTCTAATTGGTTATCCGCTTATTATGGTTATTGTTGTTTACTTCCAGGTTTCGATTTATTACACGACCTTGTTAGGCACCGGTCATCATACCAGTCAACACTGCACTCCATTCAACATAATTTCTGTAGGCTCGTTGTGCCGACTACTAAAGAGCACAAATTAACGGCGAGTTGTACTGTAGATTTTGCCAAACTGAATTAGATGAAGGAGACACATTTTTGCAATCGAACTGTCGCTTGGACGTTCCAACAAACTGACTTGATAGTGATTCAGTCCATCTAGTCAACTGGAAAGCGAATCTGGTCCCTTCCGGATCATACCTAAAAAGACCTTATTAAATAAACGGTTATTGTCACTATTTTTCATCCAGAGTGATCAGGTGATAATGCTCTGGCTAGCCTACGGGAGTTTTTGTCATCTTATTACGTATTTTTTCAAACTGACTTCATATGGATTTGGTCTTTTTGTTCTTTTTGTCCAATCGTATAGTACGCGGAAGTAGCAATGATATATACCGTTTGTTCTTATGATTGGTATTTAACAAGTGGTCCATAACTTACTTAAAAATTCAAATAATCAATGACATACGAGTGAGTTCAGCGAACAGATAACGTACGCAAAAGCTCAGCCAATCAATAGTATACATGAAAGTTCATTGAATCGATATGTTCAATGAATCTGTAACGCACTGAAAAGTCTAGCTAATTGGGAGATAGTCCTGTTCTTTGTGATGTCGGAATCGAGTCAGCTAAACGATGCTGACATGCCCTGACCATATCTTATCCCCACTTGTGTATGCACATAAATGATTTGTGTGGGTGCCGGATATAACCCTCTCTAATTAATGTCCAATAGTATATATGAGGCGACTACGAAAGTGGTGTTTCTGTGCAGTTGCAAAGCGTAGTCGCTCGAACTTAAACCAGCTTCGATTATTCACCCTCGAATACCTGCATTCAATAGCGCACGTTGAATAGCATCGAGGGGTAAGGAACGATAAAGTTGGTGTGTAGATACATCATAATGAGTGTTGGGCTGGTTCATCTGCCCGTTCTTTATTCGCATATGGACAGTGAGTCAGACTGTCTCCTGAGGGTGCCATACGGCCTCCCGTCAAACCGACCATTTTTTTGCGGACGTCGCAGCTGATTGGTGTATGTCGCAAGGTTACAACTCTTAGGCATCTGTTTGCCATCTGTGTTGTCTTTAATGGCGATGAATTGGCCTACAGAAATGGGGTTACGAAGGGTCAACGCACCGAGGCTCCCGTTACTCAGAATCCGTGGTTGGAAACTGTGAGAGATGATGAATAACGGGGTTCACTGTCATAAACTGACGCCCATGAACGAAGTGTTCAATACAAGCCGGAAATTTAGATACAACTTTACCGTCACTTTCAACCAGATTGTTTGTTTGCTTAATATTTCTATGACTAAGCTTAAGCAATTTTTAGGTTTGTCTCTTTTCCCTTCGTTAGTTCTAAATTAGGTTTTTCCTTGTTGTCCGGTGATTTGTTGTATCTGGGGATTCATTCAAAAATTTGCGAATCCCTCACGGCTTCATGTGAACAAATCTACCCGGTTATCTGTTTTTGGCTGTCATTGCTTAGGTTTACCGGCAACCCCAAATCTGCACCAATACCGTCGGGCGACAAACTTGTGTGGATGACGCCGTGCATTTCTTCACACGTAAAAAATCTTCAGTCTTAGGTACATTCTGCATATTTTTTTGTATCGCTTGGCTCATAATAGCACAGCATTCAAACAATTGCTTCGGACCTGAGCATGGGGCAACTGACATTAATGCTAATCTATCAAACCTCAGTACAATAATGCACAGCATTCGCAGTGTATAAAGTCATCGGGTGCTAAACTAAATCAGAACTGGTGTAGCATCTCACACGTGATTATGACGAAATTTATGTAATCGGTGTATTGTTAGTAGATGTGGTAGTAATAGAATGGAATGCGGACTTGCCACGAAAAGGTAAATTGGTTAGTCTGATAATATGTGTCTCGGTGTTATAACGTTAATAGGTTGAGCGCGGTAATAGAACTGGAATTTACACGAAACTTATAAGGATTTATAGGAGACAGTATACAATGGACTTTTGTGCAGAGGTCAAATTGTTGTGATGGCTAGAATTTCCGTTGTGAACTGTCTAGCTCAGTGAAAAAACATGGAACGGTTGAAACTATAAAGAATGAAACACGCCACCGGGATTTTGGAGGAGAACATTGCTTTGGAAGACTTCGGTTAGCATCATACTCTACCATTGACCTTTTCTAAATGTATTTGTGAAATTACTTCTTTAAAATTGGTGTTTTTCTGTGGTGCTTTCCAGTTGTTTTTCATACGTTATCTCACTTGGGCTTTTACTGAGAACTACGCCAAGTAATTGTACTCAGTTGTAGAAGCGTAGTTCAGTCGTTGGTGTAATGACCCTTGTAGTCAAAAATATCCGAGTTCCAGCCATGCTGTAATTCGATTTTATACTAGCGAAGGTCAGTACATTATTTTTTGTTCACTTGACGGTATTGTTTTAAAATCAGTAGAGGTCGAACGTACAGTTGCCCAAAAGTATCATACAGTGTTAGCTCCACTCACTTTTCTGATGGCTCGTTGTGCTATGCTGTCAGAGTCAGTCTGTATTGCTTTTCGCTCAGCTGAGTTGCGCGTCAGTCTATCTGAGTTGCCTATCAGTCGTGCAGTTCGGCTATGTTGAGTCTATGTAAATTAACTGTGTGTTGCACCGGCTTCAACTGGTGAAGTGGCTAGTGTCAACGCATTAACTGTTGACAGTTGAGTGAGTACAATTCAGCTGTAAACGATGACCAATTGATTTCATTGTATAGACAGGGATCATAAAACTGTGGCTGGTTGTTGAATTGCTCGGAACGGCAGGAATGCAACCAATGTTAGACATCCGATCCATATCTTATGACCTCTGCTCTAGACGACTGCGCTAAATATGTTCTATGTAGTGTAGTCGAAAGTTGCAAGCATTGTGTCGCTTCTGGATTGCCCGTGGTCAACGAAACGAAATTATTGACCTAGACAGGAAGAAGGTACATTAGTTCTGCGAGTTTCCGTGAACGTCACTGAGTGGTTTACTTCTTGCTCCCAACTTCGGATTATCAGAGACATCTAAAAAGTTCTAATCGGTTGTTGTTTGTTCAGATTAACGGAACTTTCGGCCCCGAATCCACTGACATCTGGCATGGTAGAGAAACCTGTGGGCGCGTCTGTGCACGTTCAGTCATTTCATGACTCTAGTCTCAATACAAAGGATTGATGAATGACTGCTTTCAATATCTTTAAGCGTTGTTTGAGAGGTGTGGACTAGATCACCGTAGGGTTAAGTGTAATGCCTTCTACGCCATCACATTTATCCGTCGTTCAATTAGGTTACCAATAAAACTGAAAGTTTGCAGTTTTCTGAGTGCAATTTCATTCACGAAAATTGCACAACTGTCACAGATCACAATTCTTAAGCCAGTTGAATTGTGTGTAACATATTCTGAAAAAAGGGTGCTTTCGAATAAAAACCCCACCGAAATACCTTATTTGAAGATCGGATTCTTCATGCCTTTTTCAGTCACTTGTTGTCAAACAGGTAAGTTTAGATTGTTTCATCAAAAGGACTAAACACTTCAAACAACATAGCCATCATGTGAGTGTATTCCAAACTACTTTCGAATGTTTTGCCCGCTTTCCGTGTGACTTATGGGTTGAACGTCTGGCCTATACTCAAAAAATGATTGAAGAGAGTTGGCGTGCATCATTTTTCTGGCCTGGCAACATCCAATCGCCTCACTTCCTTTTATTCGGATTCGGCCAACTAGGTAATTGGGATGCTAAATTTTTTTAAAAAAATAATGAAATCCGGAAACTGTAGAAGTTTCTTTCAATCATTCTAAAATGTTGACAATTTAGTTTGCACTAAGTTAAAATTTACCAGGGAAAAACAGCATGCATAGATGGTAAAAGCCATTCATCAAGGATGCCTATTCTGGTTTATGCTTCCCACATTCCTTCCTTGTCGCTGTTTTTTATCTAACCTTTGCATTTTTCGTCCATAACCGCTTTTTCCATACTAGGGTATTGATGATTCATTATTCACTCTGTATCCAAACTAAAGCTTATTTATTAATTCACATGAGCATTCTTAAGGAGGACCCTGGGACGACTACTCAATTAGACGAAACATTTGTCAGTCAGTGTCAAGCGGATAACCATTATGATGATTATTAGAACTCTCACATACTTGAGCTACTTAAAAGAGACCAAAATTCACCCAGTTTACTGAAACGTTTCCTAACCGACCTAGATCAGAAGTACAGTCTAAACTTGCAGAAATTTTGAGCTTTTGCTAATGCAGGTTTTTAAGGTGAATCTAGATTAAGATGTCTCAGTTTATATAGGAACCAACAAACATCCAATTTTTTTCATCTCATGTCAACCCATTTTGGACGTCACAAAAGGTTGTAAATGACCACATGGTGCGTTATCTGTTAATGGAACGTAACACAAATGTAATGTAATCAGAGAATGAAACGGGAAACGCGTTTTCAGTTAACAGCTAGTAATTCACACATTTCACTTTCCAGTGCATCGCAAAAATGTTGACCAGTATTATCTGCACACTGAAATCAACTGTGGCACTTAAAAGACCGTTGATCATCTTACTGTGCTGCTACGGTCCAACTGTCGAATGAATCACGTTAGCTAAGATAGTATCAAGCCATTGATTTGCCATTATTGCCAGGCTGAGTCTTATCACCAATAGGGGAATCAAAAAATGTCAACTTTCACTGTTACTGCAAACGACCGCACTACAATTACCATCATTTTCACTTGTGTATCTAAAATCCAGCGGTATGTTGCATACTGTCATCTGTCTTTTACATCAGTCTACCGAAATTGGCTCGTCGGCTGTGTGCACCTTCTCTGATTGTCGAACAATTGGCACTCCCTGAGTCTCCTCAACGACCGACAATACTCACTATGACAGTTGGTATACCAAACAGTGGCAAAAGTACGTTAATCAATGCGCTTCGCTCTGTCAGTCGGAGTGGATCTGGAGGTGCTGCCCGAGTGGGCCGTTTGGCTGGTCAGACTCGAGCTGTCGGTCAACCGATTGTGATTTCGCGTGGGAATCCAAATGCTGTCGGCGCCCATCTAGAATGGTGGACAGAAGAAGCTTCTAGTACGGATTTCCGTATCATGATCTTAGACACCCCGGGCATCCTGGAGCCTCGGGTGCGCAGTTTGTGTGAACAGCTAAGTTTGTGCGTTTGTGGAGCAGTGGACTCAAACCTTGTGGACCAAGGTAGGATAACAGTGTGTTTATTTGTTGGTTTTGTTCAGTGTAAGCGAACAACTTTTCTTATTAGGACTCATATTTGGACGTTAGCTTCTTTAATTTCATTTAAACCCGTTCAAAAATGTATTCTTTTTGACGGATCGTAACTTATATCTTTGCCGTTCACCAAAAACGAGTAAATCATTTTTACAGCTGTTGCTTATGTTCGTCCTAAAAGTGCAAATCGGTTTCTATTTACCCAATTTTGGATGACTGTAGTCATAGTTTGACTTCCTCCTACTTCTTACTAGTTGTAACTACTATAACTCTTAAGCAATTTTTCACATCATCTGCTTCAAATTTCCTTGTTCAAGTCTTCACTACCCACCGTTATCAGCCGATCTGTTAAGTGGTCGCCGGATTGTACGTGCGATTGCAGCATTCAAATAGAAGGAGCCCAAATTAACCACACCTCTAAGCCGGTACATGCATAATGAGGCAGTGAAATAGCCAGTGTAAAATTAAATCACTGAAAAATGTCGACAGTCATAATCATCAGTAACAATGCATAGTTGCTGCTAACGTTTACCAGCCATTATTCTTAGTTTAGAGGCAGCTGTGACAAGAGGAGTGAGATTAATGTCAAGCTATCCCCTTATCTAACTCCACTCAATCAACGCCAAGTTGTCTGTATCTCATAGAAACAACCGAGTATTAATGGAAAATAGGACACTATTTGCTAGACAGACTCATTGCAGTCGCTAGTGCTTTGCTTTATTGAGTTTCCTCTTCACACACAACCTTGTTAGTTAACAGCAATATTCTCGCCGCTGGGCCCGATGTTTAGGCATCCTCATAACATTACCAGCTGAAGATTAAGGGAGTGACGAGTCCTTTCCTGTCTTGGGGGCAAATGCGAATTGCAGTTCCTGACTTCCTGTTCACTGTTTTCACTTCCCCTCACCGACAGATCGATTGATCATCATCAGTGAACTGGGGACTCTCCAAAGAGTGCACGGTGTTGTAAGTGGTATATTTCTTTCTTTAACACGTGACTTAACCACTTAGGCATTTCTGAAATTTGGGTGAGAAACGTTGTTTGATCCAGATTGCTAAAGTTACGTTTCAGTCTCCGCACCACTTACTGCCCGCTGTTATCCTCTATAGTCTGAGATCTCATTGCGCCTGTTATTTCCGAGCATCGGGGGCCACGTTTCTTAATAGTATATTATAAGGCTTTTTAGTTCTCACGAGACAACGTTTTGCAAATACGGGTCGGTAAACTTACAAAAGTTTCCTTAGCTTTCAAAACGCTAGCTGCAACTTCTTTTCCCACACTGTCCACTTTCGTGATACCCTGTTCCTAATTAAGCGTGATGGTCAACGATCGTCCATATTCACGTTTTCTTGGCTGCGGCTCTCGTACCAGATGGTGTTTCTAACCAGCGATAGGGACGGCCGCACTGTTTTTACCTTGCTGTGCGGTATCTACCATCTTCACTCACTGGCACCCTCAGGTCTTACACGATCGATAACGGCGTCATCGTCTAACTCGCTTGAACTCTTTTATCATCTATTAGGTAGTGCTTAGTCTCATAGATATTTTTTCGAAATTCAAAGTAAATAGTGTGTTATCTGTCGGAAAATTCCCATAATATCAAAAGTAACGATGTGACGAACAATTGTTAACAATTGTTAACAATGTGTTATCTGTTGATGACTTGCTTTTCATAATCTTTTTCAGAACTTCTGGTGGATTACCTCTTATTCTGGTGGAATCATCGTAGGCGATTGGAATATGTCTCTGTGCTTGGACTGCCGCATCCAACCGACAATGTCATAGAAGTCCTTGCTCGTGTTTGTGCTCAGAATGCCTTCTTTTTGGATACTCATTCAAAACGCGCGGTTTCGCGCGGACCTTCCTGGCAGGCGAATGAAACTGAGTCACTAACCTCCGATCACGTTCATGTTTCTGCTCCCAGACCCGATCTCAGAAGAGCAGCTGCTCACATCCTTCGACTTTTCGATAGGGGTGCTTTTGGGCGAACAACGTTTTTGCCTTCAGATGAGGAGGCGGCATCCAACTATTTCGTTCTAGCTACTCGGTGATTTTTGTTAGTCCTTGAGATTTTGAAATACTACTCTTTAAAACACCTGTTCATTTTGTTTTTCAAATTATGGAGTGATTTGTTGACTGTAATTGCAGTGTACTGTGCTGTCAGTGTACGAGTCTCTGGACTGACTGGGTGCTACTTGAAGCGAACGCAGTTAACAAAAAGTTGGCGAGAACAGAACACCCGATGGACCAATAAGTAGAGTGAAAACAGACGTTTTCTGACAGTTCTACGCTGTACACGGTTTTGATCTTTTGTCTTTCAAATTGAACATTCACATTTGATCACAACCTTCGCATTTGAGTAGACTTTCCAGACCTTTTCCAAAAAGATGCACTGGGTTCGAGTTTCGGACTTATTAGAACTCGTCAGTAGTGCATGTCTTTGCCACGGACTGGATCATAACTCCGGTCACACTGTATTGATCAGTGCGTTGTTGCCCTTGCATTAGACGTGGTCGAATTGTCATGTGAACGTTCAACCATTGGCACTTGTGAATAACGATCGGGTTCCGTGATCGCATCGACAGAGCACAAACTAACTCCAATCGGTAGCCCTACCATTAGGATTTACCATACAAGCGGAACGTTTTGATTTAATTTAATCTGCTGGGCAATATTTCAGATTAATGGTGAGTATTCATGGATTTATTTAAGGCTCTTACAACTTATTTTTCAAAGAAATTTGAATGAAGACGCTTAGAGAGACAAACGAAACGAAACCTCTACCAGTGACTGTGGACTCCAGCCATATCCTGTCCTCATTTAGCCCCACATCCCTTATGCCTCAGTCGAACGTTACGTGGAGCTAACAGTTATCCACCTGGATGCTTTATATCTTTGAGTCGAGCCATTGGGTCAGCGATCCTGTCTTCTTTCACGCCAAGGAAACGCAGTATAGTTTGTATTCGGTAGACGTGTCCGAGACACCTTAACCGTTGAAAGTTATATTGTTTCCTGTAAGGGAAACCTGCCTGTTCCAAGCACATTTCACCGCACTTCATCATTGCTCACGGCTTTCTACCACCAACTAAACAATGTTCTGCAGACAACGAGAGCCAAAAGCAGGTGGTGCGGAAACAGCCCCGACGCGGAAGAGCCAAGCCTCGCAACTGTAGAGCAGCGCCGCGCATACATTCACGTTATGTTTCTTGCCCTTTAACGATTAGCGACTCTCACGCCGACGCCGGAAATACCTCACGCTAGCAAATGTCAGCTTGCGTTTGTCGATACATAGGGAGATCTTTTCTCTATTGGTTGGTCCCAAACATGGTATCTTCAGGAGAAACCAATACCGACGAGAATAGTTCTCACCCCAACGTTCAGATTTACTGATACTGATGACTGCTTGCTTCACATCACGTTCCATTTTTACTAGTGATCGGTACAACAGTTTGTTGTTCTACTTGCAGATGGATTCTGCTGCGATGGACAGTGTGGACCTTAAGTCACCGGTCGAAGAAGCTTTGGACTTGGGAGATCCTCCGAGAGATTGGTCCAGGTGGTTCGCTTATATGGCCCTGAAGGTAGGTCAGATATCTCCAGTTTTACAGTTTTGTTTATATCACTGTTGTGAAACCCCACGTTGTTATCGTCTTCGTTACCTGGGGCGTTTTTACGAAAGTTGTTGCTTCATCAGAAATACGGAAAATTTTGGTCCTGACATTTATGTACGATTGCAGATTTTCACCAGTGACAATCTAGAAACGTTAGACTATGAAGACGGCGACATGTCACTTATTACTTCTTCAGGCAACGTGACGGTTTTAGTCAGCCAAAAATGACATCTCAGGACTATCACGTGCATGACTTTAGCTAACTAACTAACTAACGGACAACTTGTAGGCACTCGGTAATTCAGCCCATTGGTAACATTCCACATCTGACACGGAAGCTTCGTCAGTAATTTTTAAAACTTCTTCGTATGTGCATTTACATCGATGTAACGCGCCTTTCCCCTGTCAAACGTTCTATTCGGACTTGATTGCTATATCTGGATCCCTGCTATGCGGCTTCATCCAGTCTACTTGCGCGTAATCAGGAGGAACACGACTGCGGGAGAACACGCTGTATTGCCTATTTGAAGTTCGATAAATAAATGGGATGCCTGTAAATATGAGGCATGGAATAGTTACCAAATATGGTCATTTACGCGTTGAACCACTGTCCACTTGTTTAGGCCACTTAGCGGTTAAGTAGGGTCAACTCCATAGCCATTGTGCTCTGATTGGTTCGACGGGCTAGCGCGGCACCCACGTTCACTTTCACGCCTCCCCCTGGTTGGTCCGACTTGCATACCAGTGCTTATTTGATGACTGATTTCGTCAGCGGTCATCGATGACCTGATTAGGTTGTTTTGATGAATTCATCTCCTAATATACATACAAGCCAGTCGACGACCAGTTATACAGCTGATTCGAAATTGACAGTGGCCACATATCCTTGAGATTCGACAGGTTTTCTGGTTAACGTCGACAGTATAGACCAGATCACCCAGTTACGATTTGGTGTTAAACCCTTCGGATGAGCTTTTATCTATACAGTGACCCGGCCTACCATAATTGATATACATTGGGTACACAGTTGGTAATATGTCTGCCTTGTTCCACATAATGTGTGTGTCTATACATTTTCATCCACTCAAGATCCTTATGGTTTTCGTTTTCTTGTGTGTTTCTTTGATTGCAAATCTGTTGATGTGTTGTCACACTTGGAACAGTGAAATTAGAGAGATCGACGTATTGAGTCGTCCATGCTAACAAGTGAATCACGCAGAGCTATAGTTAA
>JTDE01003483.1:47549-64110 GCA_014338405.1 Paragonimus skrjabini miyazakii
CAAACCGCCAGTGGTCGCTTGTCAATGTGTTTCTCGTCAAAGCACACCACATACTTCCCAAGTTCAGTCAAATACCACCGGATACATTATGACTGTTCAGACTAATTAATTGGTTAGTTATTTTTTTCATGTTCAATTATCTCATTCCTACTGAGATGTCCGTTGGAAGCGAGGTCCTGCATGATTGAAAGTGAGTTGTACGTTCCTGTCTTTGAGAAGTGATGGTGACTCAACATTTTTAGAATGGTTCTTGTGAAAACCCTAATGCTCGCTTGCTTCTTTTTTAAAAATTTTTTTCAGAATAAGTCGTCCTATAAACACCGGCCTATAGACTCTTCGTCTGCCTAGTTTGATTTATTGTTGTACACTTTCACTATCATTTATCATTAGCAGTGAGCCTTTCAAGAAGATGGCTCACATTCTCTAAACTTTCCAATCTGTCCACCGTTTCTTTTCTCCATAACGGAACTACATCTGTTCTCGTTTGCCTGTCTGTGTCTGTCTGGAACCAAGAGAACTGCTCATCCGCTCCCGATTATCGATCTGCTGAAACAAACCATCTCAGCATGGTGTCACAGGAACCTTCCTGGATGACATCCGCTCGCAGCATGCACGTACTTTCTTCTATCATTGACGTGATTATGACGACGTATGCTTCCTGTTCAATGAAACGGCATACTATTTCCACATGGATTAACTTATTAGCGTGTCAAAGTCGT
This sequence comes from Paragonimus skrjabini miyazakii, assembly GCA_014338405.1. Taxonomy (NCBI): domain Eukaryota; kingdom Metazoa; phylum Platyhelminthes; class Trematoda; order Plagiorchiida; family Troglotrematidae; genus Paragonimus; species Paragonimus skrjabini miyazakii. The sequence goes on from JTDE01003483.1 coordinate 48,269, forward strand.
TCGTTATTTTGTTGATTTTTTTCGGATAGAGTATAGGTCGTTCAATCACAAGCACATACAAAGAACTTAATTCGTCTCGTAATAACCTGTGAACCTATAAAGGATTCTGAAGATGATAATGAGCAGTGATATTAGTTTAATAGTATAAACAGGCACTTCCTGACGTAGTGTGTCGGAACGATCTTTAGAACGTTGGATGGTCCGGTCATATTATGTCGCGTGTACGTTATTCAGTACGACTATCAACTTTGTTCACTGGTTCAAGCCCTGACTAATCCCGTGTCTGGAACTGGTAATTAAGGCTTATTATTTTGCTGATAGGTCGATAGGCATTTTCATCACAACTGTTATATCTTCAACACAAGTTGACCTCTTCGTCGACGATCATTGGCGTACTGATGCACATTCAACTTACATATGCCCCAGTCCTTGTGGATAACACTTTTGAGTCTGTATTACGTTGGGTGCATTGTATTGACTCCTATATAAATAGGAAAAAACTATCATTTATGTGGACTTCGGTTGAAAATGAAGCACAAGTGTTCAAAACAAGTCTTGATCTAAGGTGGGAAAAATACATAAAATCCGTGGATTCACCTACTAGTCTTCTCTCGCAATATGATTCGGTATTGTCGCTCTCACTGAAATGCAACTACTAATCGCAGTACAAGAAGACAAAACAGCCACGACTTCTCTGAACTTCAATAAGCAACAGCTAGAATTTCGATGTTGAATATATATTTTAATAAACCGAAGTGTATTCTTATACTTTAGTTTCCTTTTCTCCCGTACTTTAATGCCCGACCAACAATGGTAGATAAACGCGCTGCGTCTAATAATGATTTATGTATATATGTACAGAATTCTTGTTACTTCCAGGCTATAACCAATATCTTGTTTCTTCAGTCTTCTGGCACCATTTGTGTTACAAATCGAGATGGCTGCGTGTGATGCTTGGGTTTATGAAATAGTCGTGGGACTTAGATTTGAGCTTAGTTCTCCACGTAAGTAATCAGGAAAAGACCTCAGGTTCACAATATTACACAATCAATATTCATAGCAAATGAACACGCATTTGTGGGGTTGTATCATTTTCGTGATACCCAGAGTTTATTACCGCTTGGTAGTGATAGCACATATTACATCACAGGCTGTAATCTGGTTGATTCAGTATCTAACAAATAACGAGTAGAGGAATGTGTAGCCATTTAGGTGTTTATCTAATCATCATTTATCATACAAAGGTATCAGGTTGCCCCGATGTTAAATTGATCTTTTCGTTGATGTTGGGATAGTTTACGAGTAGGCTAGGTTTTCGTCACACAATCACGAGACCGTAAATTTTTCGGTGTTTTATGACACGCATGTTCCATTGTCAGACAGTCGAATCGGGAAATATGTCCACTTTTATGCCATTTTTGAGCTAAAACAGTGTTCTGACGGCATCTATGCTAAGTTGCTGGTGTTTGTTATTCGTAAGTGTAACGATGCATCGGAACACTAAACTTCCCTTTTATATGACTAACTAACCTCATCCTTTCTGTTTAGTGACATTGCAAATCTAATTCCGCATGTGTATACTCCATCTTGTCCTACTTTGCGATCTGGCCTATGTACACAAAGAAGGCACACACGGTTCCACTTTCTTATCACCATTGTCTTCGTCAATTGACACTTTAAACTAGCCGTTCATCTGAACAATATCACAATTTGTTAGCTTGTGTTTGGGAAATTTCGTACCTCATTAACGACAACTGATGTACTAATGGTCCACGGTCTGCACTGATTGTTTCGAGTACTGTGCGTGCTAACGGAGGGTTTTCGTCCTCACGTGTTGTTCATGGATTTTAGAAGCCACACGTACTTTGACGTCCTCGCTAAGCACGGTAGGAAGTAACTGCCTTCGAAGCCGTCAACCGATAGATTTATGCTTTACTAGAGCCTGGAGATAAACTTGGTGCCAGTTCGGAGCACAGCTAGTAGAAGAAGAATGAGTGTAGGATATAACAAAGAGCAAAAAATGTGCACAGAACGATAACAAGAGAAGGTGAGAGTAAAATTTGTTTCTGTCTGTTTTGAATTTTGCCCATCCAACAGTACTTACGAAGTCATTAAAAAAGGTTCCTCCGTTGTTCGGTTTGGGTTTTACTACATGTCATTGTATTTTCTGTTTGTTTTTGATACGCTCATTTCTCCAGTTTGCTCTGTACGTAGCCAAAGACCCGTGGGGTTTCTTTGCTACAGTGGTGATGCTGGTCACTCCACTCCTACTGATCAGTGCATATTGTGCCTACCGGCTGGCCCAAGAGATCAAACGCCAGGAGAGCGGACAGAAGTTGAAGGCCAAGCGTAGTGCTGCCATTGCCAAATCTCGGAAGCAAGCCAAAATTGACTAACTTTTCTGTTCATTGTGAGTGATTTTTTCTTGTTATACCTATCACATTTCCTCTCGCTTGATCATTCTGACGTTAAGTTGAGTATGTCTTCTCATTGATGTCGTTACCGCTTGCGTACTTGAATTGCTCCGTTGACCTTTTAATTTTCTTTACTTTTTTACAAGTGCTGCCGTACTACTTTTGTTTTGCTCGTTATGTCTACGTCCAATAATGGCTGGACGTTCAATCGGGGTTTCAGACACTTTTTCTATGGACTGTCAGTGGTCAAAATAATTGACCTGACTACGAAACTGTTAAATACTTATAATCCTTGATTGTGTCAACAGCTTAGCCGAATGTTGTTTTGAAGCTTTACGTTCTAGGTCAAGTACCACTTATCTATACAATCCTCGATCCCCACGTTTAGGCATACTCGCCGGATGACACCAGTAGGTGAGTAACGAGAGGGTTCGGAGACAAGTTTTTGACATTAAGAATGCGAACGCATTTACACCCAGTGACGTGCTTCCAATACAGTGGTTTAAGGCCCGTGACGTTTAATTGATGGTTTGACAAAGCGATCATAAGTGCAAGCCTTGACTCGCGATCGATTATCCATTCCTCTTATCGTCCATCCCGTAATCGAAAGTGCGCACACCATTGATTCGTCCTGTCGTTTTATGACAGTTCTACGCAATCAAAGGTCATATCCGTTGAAACTTGGAAACTACTTATTGCGCGTTTAAACCCAGCTTATGTACTAGAAGACAACTTGTTATAACATTGCGGTTGTCCTGGCTTTGTTTGATTTCAGTGATTTTTTGGTCCATGTGATTGCTTTATTTTCATTTTGTTACTTGCTAGAGACTGAACATGTATGGTTGATGGAGCACACGAAATGTTATCAACTCACGGCTTCCGTATTTCGTTTTTCTTCCCGTATACAGATAGAACTATGGTAATTCATTTGGCGCAGTTTGTTCTACCAATGATAACAGTTGTTGTTAAGTCAACCAGTAGTGTGCTGGGTCGTAGTTCGCCTGGTCCAGAATAGGGCACTTGCAGTGATTCTGGTCTCATTCCATCACAACCATAACCTGCTTCATTCACAATGACCATAAGTCAGTCTGACTAGAAAACACAGTGACTTGAGCAGTCGATCGCTAAAAAGTTTACATGAAAGCCATCTTTATCACGATTGGTCTAAATGTCACTCTCCGAAAGCGCGCTTCATCACATGACCTGTTTCCGTAGTGTTTCAAATGAAAGTTGGCTTTTTCGTCGCTTTATGCTCGTTATTATTCCGGCCTGATGGTTTACACTTGAGGGGACAGCACATTGTCAAGTTGGCTAGCCAAAGTGTTAACGATAAATGGGATTTGAGATTCCAATCCAACGTGCCCTTCAGCCTCAAAGTTTGTTCGAAACGATTGTTGACCCGTGTTGTCGTGGTTACATGGGTTATTGTATTTGACAACTGATAGCAGTCCACGTTGGGGGATAGAGTCAAGTGTGACATGGCCGCTATAGACAGAATTAGGTGCTAGTCATCGCACTGGCTTCGTTCATTCATTACTAACGGTCATAAGACTGATCGGGTCGCTGCTTACAGCCGTAGTAACATGAAATGACTTAGAAATAGAAAACGTTTTCCAGAGAGGATTACAACTGATAGAACAAGCCTAGGCGGAAGGATTATGAATGGCATGCCATTAGCTGTGACGTACTGTCATCTCGGATAGCGATTCGATGTCATAGGGATCTCAACGAGGCCTTAAATCATGATATAATTGGTTGGTTGTCCCCCGTCCATTATTCCTTTCTGTATTACATACTGTCAAGCTAACCAGTGGAGACGCTTTCTGAGATCAACGGGATTCGAAATCCTCGTCTACTAGTCGTCCAAAAATCAACGAGGACAGCATTTTACTTCGACTTGAACAGTGCGAATTACTAGAAAAGGTTGCTAGTCTAATCTTCAAGTACTTTAATTCCTTCTATCCAACTGTCAGTTGCCTGACTAACTTCAGTTCACATATGGTCACTTGTGTTGCATAGTGACAAAAACGTTAACTTGACATTTAACCCGATTTCTTTACCGTGTAGCTCTATCGTAAGCTATACCAACGATACTATTTTGTATTTTTCTTTTTTAGGTTTCAAATTACTCCCTGCCCCATTTGTCAGTGATCAATCTCGTGGCGGCCTTTTGACTCGAGCCATTTTTGATGCTGTTCATGATTTAACAAAATTTGTTCAGGAAAGCCTACTTTTTCCTATCTTTTCTCACCAACAACACCTCGTGCCTGTTTGTCTCCAGCTACTTATGACTGTACAATTAATTGTCGTCCTTCTTTCCATTTTTTGTATCATTCTCGTTTGTTGTTCAAATGGATTTCTTAAAATTGACCTTGGTCGTTGTCTTTGAACGGTTAGAGTTAGAATCAAAACAGATCCGACACTTAGGATGTTTGTTTTTCAATCGTTTTTAACGGTTAGACATTTGTTCCTCGCTGAGGTCATCGTACGTAACATCGGATCTTGTGTGGGCTTGTTCACTTTTAGTGTCACATGGCTGTACTGGCAACCGAGTTCTCGGTTGTGCAGACTGAACAAGTTGATTGGCTTGGTTGGTTCCATCTGTATCTGAAAGTCAGTGAGTCAGTTTCTGCGGTTTTTGGATGTGTTCCGGTCATCTCCAGTGCTGAGGGTGGTGACGATCATCGTCAGGCTTCCTAGAATGATTTTCTATACGTAGACGGCTGTGATAGTCATATTTCTATGGAATACCTTATGTGATTGTTCGTGCGCCCTTCTCTGTGTTTGTTTGTGACAAGTGTGTAATGCCTCTATTCTTTGGATTTTAAAGGTCATCTTCTGGGTATTGAATGTCGAGAAATTGAGCACTAAGTAGTTCCAACGTATTGCTGAATAGCTGGGGACTCGATTATTTTCAGGATAAGCGTCACACACTAAAGAGTATTACTGAATGCGAAAGCTGCACGCAGACGTGTTTACCAACTGGAGGTTAACCATATATCCAACTACTCATCAGTAATGTTACTCAGCGAGTTTAATAAAAGCGGACATTACGACTTAACTCAGAAGTCCTACTTACGGGGTTATCGATTAGAGATAACAGGTAGCAAATGTGTCTGTTGTTGACAATATGGAGTAAACCGTTCGTTACTCACAAAACAAACAACGTGGTTACTTCATGAAAACGTGGCCGGAGTTTCTAGTCCCGGTCATTGCAAGGCCAGGCATTGTTGAGCTATAACAAGATAGGAGCTCGAGTCTTAGGCTTCTTTTCGAAAGAAACTGACTAGAAAGTTAGAAGTGCGATCACACGTGACTGATCTTCGGCTTGAACTCTCGCTTTTATTGATTTCCTGTTGGCTATTCAATGAGCAAGAAACTGGTAAAATTACAATTCCTGTCGGTCTCGAAGTGCTGATTTTTCTACTGTTTCGATCGGCTCTGTTTGTCGCTTGTTATTTTCAATATGCGATACGCTTAAGCAACACGTTTTTGTCAAGTGCTGATCATATTTGATGTTTCTGCCTTCACGTGGTGATCTGGCTTGTGTCAGAGGACTGTGCTGTCTAGGACTGTCGTCCTCCCAAGTACAGCCGTATCAGGCAAGCCAAAAGAAAGCGGTTATATTCATAAGGTTGTATGTCACATTGCCTACCACGTAGGAGTGCTTAAGTAGTAGAACACGGGTCTATTTACGTACAACGGAACCATTTTCATAGTTTAAACACTGTTGTTTTCCGACTAGGGAAGGAGGGGTTAGAAAAGGTGCCCTCAAGCAAAAGAGCACTCCGATCGCCCACCGGTTGACAGTGATCACCAGTGTTTTATCCAGTATGGTCGAAAAACTTGGTAGCATTCAAAAACGGTATGTGGTTTCGAATGCATCCACTGCGCGCAACAGTGGTCTGAATCAGAAATCGATCTGTTATTCGCTGCCTCCTTGGATTGGACAGGCTTTTCACTGCCGTATGGGCCAGACTGTTAGGTCCTTGGGTCCGGGTAGGCTCCCTCAAGGGGGCCCTATCTCTTATTTCTTTGCAGGTCACACTTTTGAGTCAGAGATTCGGGGTGGGTCCTTTAAGTCAACTCCATTCTGCAGTATAGACGACTGGGAAGTATCAGGTTATCGTTGCCCTTGCAGGCCAGTCCACTTATTTTGACCTTCTTCCTCTTCTGCTAACTACCCTCTGTTCAAGCTAAAGTAAACGGTGAACATTAGCACTCTTGAAGTCCGTGTTCTTCGACAAGTAAGTCAAAAAGCTGCTCTATTGAACATCCTCTCGAGTCTTCAACTCAATGGATGCTGTTTATGAAACACATTTACGATCCTAACATTGTCTTTCACTTGAATATCCTCTCAGATGCTCCTATAAATCCGGTTCTTTCTCATGGTTTCTAGTAACGATGAAGTCAAATCTCGCGATGAAGCTGTAATGGGTTGTGCACTAAGTTGTAAGATATAACAGAGCCTACTCGACTGGGTCCCAGTGAATGGTCGTTTATGTCCCGTCAGGCTTAGCGTTCCGGTTAAAGCCTGCCCACACGGACAAAGAAAGCCTTTTATTTGTCATACCTGCATCTGGTCCAGCGGACAATATTTCGGAAGTTGTGAACGCGTTCCGTTCTAAAATGTCCACTTTGATGTGAGGCAAACAAAGCACTCGAACGTCGTTGTGCTTGCTAGTGATATTGTGGTGGATTACCAGGCCGGACGAGTGAGCATTCCAACACTCAGCGGAATACCTCAACGCGGGGGAGGTACGTCCAAAAACCCACAACGAGCCGATCGGGGACGGCGTGGGCCACCGAATGAGTCATCGCTCCACTGGAGCGGACCAACGGGCGAAACGTGGCAAGCAGGATGGATGACCAAATTGAAGGCGTGATTATTCCAACACTCGCAGGAATATCTCGACACGGCTGTAGAGTACGTTCAAAGCCCACAGTAAATAGATGGCGGACAACACGAGCGACCGGACGAGCCATCGTCCAACGAAATCGCACCAACAGACAAAGAATGGCTGGCAGGAAACCCCCCCGGAAGATGGCGCCGATCACACACATAAACCGGTCAGAAGTTCACACGACGCGTGAACGGAAACCTGGGGGTGTTGTGGACTGGAATGCTGACTCGTAAACTCGAACGCGCGCGTAGCATGCTAACTAGCCTATTGAACAATAAAGATTGTGCTTTGTTTGACGCCTTTTCGCTACATTATGAACGCCTAACTCGGTTGTCTTACTCTCGAGGAGAAGTGATTGGGTGGTATGTTCGAAGTCCGTGCGCGATCCACTGGCAGTGGTGATGAGCTGTCACAACTCTGTGCATCTCACGGATTCTATGTAGGGAGTAACGCATTTCAGCACAAATGGCAGCAATGAGCCATGTGGAGGCCACTTTGTGTAACCCAACCATGTACGCAAATTGTTCATACAACCCCCAGCTATCGGAGGCGTCACTCCGTCAAAAATTGTCGTTCATTTTGGAGTTACCATCTTGGCTCAAATTATTGCTGTGTTCATGTCCGCTGTTTTATCGTCTACTTAGATATCGTCTGCTCACAAACATGAAGAGCTCATCGGCAAGTTTTGTGTATACAGAAGTTGCTGACGCGATCTATCTCCCTGCCGTGAAATTGATTGCACTGTTAGCACGCGAAAAAGCAAAACTACATGGTTGGTTCATCCAATTGTTGTTGCTATTGTAGCGAAAAGGCGTCAAACAAAGCACAATCTTTATTGTTCAATAGGCTAGTTAGCATGCTACGCGCGCGTTCGAGTTTACGAGTCAGCATTCCAGTCCACAACACCCAGGTTTCCGTTCACGCGTCGTGTGAACTTCTGACCGGTTTATGTGTGTGATCGGCGCCATCTTTCGGGGGGTTTCCTGCCAGCCATTCTTTGTCTGTTGGTGCGATTTCGTTGAGCGATGACTCGTCCGGTCGCTCGTGTTGTCCGCCATCTATCTATTGTGGGCTATGATCGTATTCCACGGGAGGGTCGAGATATTCCTGCGAGTGTTGGAATAATCGCGCCTCCGATTTGGTCGTCCATTCTATTTTGCCTGCCATGTCTCGCCCGTTGGTCTGATCCGACCGAGCGATGACTCATCCGATCGCCCCTGTTGTTCGCCATCCGCTCGTTGTCGGTTTTTGGACGTAACTCCCTCCGCGTCCACGCATTCCACCGAGTGTTTGAATACTCGCCCCTCCTGTCTGACAATCCACCACACTACGTGCGTGTTATATAAAAAATTGCTGGTTTTATATTGGCGACTGATGAGAGTAAATCGAGACGTTAAGATTTCGCGATATATGTCCTCTCTCTCTGTGTTTAACTAAATGGGAACGTGCTCAGTTAGAAATTGAGCGACGAGAGTACAAAACGTTTTGTCGAAAGCACTGACAGCCGAAATGTTCTGACCACAATTATGGGGTGACCCATACAGGCACTGGACAAAAATCTCAACATCTGTGCGAACAACTTGTGAAGTGGTCTATTCCAAAGAAACACTGCATATACGATAAATAGATTTCTGTTGATTCAGCAAGGCTTATGAACAAACGTCGGCTGATCCCTCCTGGCTCCGAATACGTCAAAGACTACCGTGAATTGAAATGCAAACTTACGGAGTGTGTGTTTGGTATGCACCTTCGAAGTACAGCGTTGTTACAAGGTTGGATTGGCATTAGTCCTGTCTTTATTATTGCAAGCAAACCACTCGAAAAGGTGGATTATTTCATCCGCCTGGGTAGGATCATCCCACCAACTTATACTACTGCTGACGTGTTGTCCACGAGGATAGCAAAGGCATTTGTTGCATTCGCTAACCCTTGTCGCTTGTGGAGTCACAAAGACGCCCGTTTGCGGATTAAAGAATCGGTTTACTATGCGTTTTTACACTCAGTTTTGCTCTGTGGATGAGAAGCTTTCCACTTTCTTGTTATTCGGTCCCCATTATCTCAGCCGGTCAGTCTGTATCAAACGGGCTGACTTTGTGGGGATCGTGACAGTCCGTCGTGGAGTATTTGGGGACTGCTGGAGTTCGCGACCGATAATCGCGGTAATGAAAATACAGTCCGCTGGTTGGATCATGTGCTCCGTATACCGATGGAGCGTCTACCGCACCGCGCATTATTCAGTGTGACTGCTTGGAAGGAAGCGCAAGGTGGCCAAGTGATGATGTGGCCACGGCCGTAAATATCTTGACCATCCAGCCGACCAAGGTTGATAGTTACCGTTTACCCGGTTGGAAATTTCGCGATCATCCACGCCGCTGGCTTCAAACACCCTCTGACATGGCAATATCCCAGTTACTGGAACAGAGTTGTTGACTGTTCTTTTTCTTGATGCTGCTTACATTTGTACATATTTTTTTATTCCACTACTTTGTAAGTCAGTGTCAGGATCAAAGGCAGCTTGATCCTGGTACCTGGGTGCGACTGAAGATCGAAAATGATGATATTGCGCCTGATCGGTCATTTCAACTACACCAGTTTACCCGAGTAGCCGACATTGATTGGCTGCAATCTTCGTTGTATCATTGGTTGGTCTCATTTATCTAATCCAGTCGTTGTAAACTCATGGGCGTTGAGCAGTTTGGTCACTGATTCACGTTCCGGCCGACCTTTTACAAAAACTTGCACTACCCTCTATTATCGCTCTTATTACAGATTATCAGTAGGGTACATCATTATCACAATCAAGCTTTGAACTTGTGTCTTTGTGTTTTTAGAGAGCATGTGCACTGTATCACGTCATCGGCGTCAAACTGGGCACGGTTGTACTTTCTCATTGTGAAAGTTCATCCACAGTCGCTTGTTAGTTGCTTTTACGTTTGGGTACGATAATTGGGTCATTCTTGATGGCACCCTGGTCAGCACGTGGGTTGCAATTCAGTCCTCCATCGGGCTCTGCTAGGGACAACAATATAGAGCTTTCCCCAAAACTGGCTGTAAATTCTTATGATCTCGTTTTTAGCGTATCTACCAGTCTTTTAACTTATTTTTACTTATCGTTGTACAGTGGCTACCATGACGACTACGCAAAATGAACCTTTCGAAGTTCAATCTCCGATGTATTCGAAGGTAAAGCCACTCAGGTCAATAAAAATGCTTTTTTGCATCCCGAATGGTGAATTTGCACATTCTTCCATACACACATCTTTCACAAGTGGACATTTAAATGAGTGTACTTAAGTCACAAAACTATTGGTACAATCGTTGAACTCAAGTACATGCTCAGAAAGGCTGCCACACTCACTACCAGTAATGAAAGATGTCTATTGATTTAGTTTTGTTGTTAATTCACGAACAAAAAGTTTATGATTGTGTAAAACTCTAGCTGAATAAGAAATAACGGAAAAATAATAGGATCGGATACTTGCAAACAAATGTTTGTAATGAGATCTAGTGGAAGATGTGGAAACATAGAGGGATCCGAATACAAGAGTTGGGTTGTGCCCGTTAGGATTTTTGTTGAGGATTGTTCGCACATTTAGGGGTGGTGGAAGATTGAAATCAACGATTGCCATTGCAATGGGACATAAGTTTCAGTTGGCAAAATGTTCAAAATGCTTTAACAAGAAACCAGGGAAAACAACGGGCAAACAATACGCCCAATATGAGAACACACAAGTGCCAATAAAACGACAAACGAAGTGATGGGCAATGGAGAGAAAGAAGTTAAGCGTCGGATATCAAGCGGAACTCTCCGGTTTTTGGTGAAACATCAGTAACATGAAGTGTGTAGGCGACTGCTAGGCTTGCAAATCCATACGAGAAGTGTTTTACCAGGATTTATGCACCCGAGGTCTATCAAATTCAGAAGACTGTCTTGGTCAACTCGTGATGATTCTCTGACGAATAATGTCAAGCAAATGCAGCGATGAATGGGAATCAGTATGCATTCAAATTGGTTAATCCGAAGAAAACAATCCACGGATACATAGCGTCGTAATAATAATATACAGTAGTCAGCTCAGCGGATCAAGTGTGCTGCAATTGATAAGTAAACGTTAGTCAAATGGGGAGAAGGCGAAACAAATGAACATGTCAACGAAAGTTACAAAGTGACCATGTCATATTTTCATTCAAAGTAATCCCAAAATATTTGCTAGAAATTTAAAACAATATGTTCCTTATTTTTATTACAAGAGAAACATGCATTAGAAAGTGTCTAACACTAATTCCTTTTCATGAGCGTAAGTGAAACAGACATATATGGATGGGGGTAAGATCCAAACTGAGACTGACCAACATGCAAACTCGGATAGACTGTCCATCAGGGTGGGAGAAGAAAATCTAGTTGAATGTTCGATACCCAACAACAGATCATTTGCACATTTTGTTAAAAATGTGATCCTTAACTGGCATGGATACAATATAAAGTGACATTAAGATGGAGGAGAGGATTGCGTCCTGTAGAAAACCTGAGCCAGTTTTGAACGACGATGAGCCTCGATCATGAAATCGCGTAAATTGACTTCGATTTGTAGTCATCGAGTGAAAGCTTGATGGTTGAAGCATGAATTCCAGATTCTTTGAAAACTTGAAGTAGCGTCGCTCTACAAACACCCTCCCTCGTTTCGTTCGTTCCTGTGGAACAAGCTGCATAGGCCGCACAACACGGCGATTATCCGAACACATTCGGGAGTACCAACCGGTGTGGCTGACGCGAGGATCGATAAGGCTTTGTTCGTCTGCGGTCGTTACGCACTGGATCGAGTCGAACCATCTGATCAATCAGACAGAATCGTTCAAGCCAATTATGAATTACTTGGAACATTGAGTGAATAACTCAGGTACAGGTTGGCATAAAAATTCCACACATTCCTTCGGACCAAATGGCGGTAGACTATAAGGTCCGCATACTTTGCTAAATTTCTACCGAATAGGTTCGTTGAAAACAGTTGAACTATCAGTTCGTCTTTATGAGCTGAACCATGCTCATATTTGTTTACAATTGTTACTTTCAAACTGACTATCCTGGCCAGCTGCTCGTTTAAATGAAAGCAGTCCTCTTCAATCATCACTGTCCGGGTCTACAAGCTATCTTTTTATGTTCGCTGTCATTCCTGCAGTCATTCCTTTCATTGCCGGCAGGCAAACTGCACTTAGTTGTATTACATTCATGTGACTCTTAGTTCAATCATGACACAAGAGTGATAGGTGGATGTATCTGCTCTTTTTGACATGTCCTGTTGGGTGTGTTGCATAAAAACTGCGATAAAGCTTGAATACTAATGGGTAGTCGGGGATTTGGTTAATTTCAAGTTGAACATCACCCACAATTAATCGCAGCTGTCGCATCCCCATAGACTTTCCAGTCGGCCCCTTTCGAAAAGAAGCACTAGACTCGAGTTTCGCTCTCATTAGAGCTCGTCAGTAGTGCATATCCCCGCCACTGCGGGGACTAGAACCACGGCCACGCACGCTGTTCATGAGGCAATCGTGTTTACCACTGCGACAATAACCTCACTTTAGGCACGACCGAATTGTCATATGTGAACGCTCAACCACTTTCGCTTGTGAGTAATGATCAGGTTGCCCGATCGTCTCGAAATGGAGACACAGTTACTGGGTGTTAACTCAACTCGATAACCCTGCGGTTAGGACTTTCTAGACAGGTTGAAATTTCCAATCTCATTAAACCTTCTAGGCGTGGCCGGAGTTCCAGTCTCGGCAGTGACGAGGATATGCACTGTTGGCAAGCTCTATTCAGAGCGAAACCCGAATCTAGTGCTTGTATTGAAAAGTCGCCGACTGGACAGTCTATGAGAATGCGACAATTGCGATCAATTCTGGGTGATGTTCAAATTGAAAGTTTGAATACTTAAGTCGCACTGATTTAACATTTCTGGTCGACGTAAATGTGGGTGTTTAGTGTGTCAACCTCTTCTGAATGGTAGCGTGTCTACTTTGTCATCGTTACGTGTATGATGGCGTGGTTGCGACAGTGGATTTCCAGAGGCGACGCCAGATGGATAGATTGGCGAACTGTCGATGGTGTTTCTTTCTTTTGCTTGGTACTAACGGACCATGACCGCTGACATGTTAGTTTTGTTAATGGATTGCGTTCTCCTTCCGATCAGAAACTTTTTAAGGCTTGATCGGACTGCTGAAGAACGTGCGCGAGCTTCCTGTTAACTGTGAAAACAAGTCTACGCTGGAATATTCGAATTGGATAAACGAAATTATTTGTAAGTGCTAATCCGATGACTCTTAATCGGCTGCCTATTTTTTTGTAGTATGGTAATGGTATACTCTCAGATGCATCAGGATTGCGCGTTTCCCCTGAATGTGTCTTTCCGATCGATTGTTAACGATGGTACAACTTATGATCTAGTTGTTGTCAAACAAGTTTTGCAGCAGCTCAAAGCAATGGCTGCCACTACAATCCCTGAAATGTTGTTTCCTTCCCGTTTTTCCTTCTCAATGAAGTGACATCTTATCCTAGCTTTAATTTGAAATTTGTTTTCCCTGGTTGTATGGATAAATTCTCTTTCCCATAACTAAAAACACGATTATAAGAAAGGTGACAAAACTAAACCTGTGCAACAGTTAGGAGATTGCCATGACTCTTTAGAGTGCAAATCTATTCCATGTGTACTGACACATCTGGGTAGCATGGAATAACGGAATCTGTAGGAGGCTGAAACGTTTATAGAAGTGATTTCTACTAATTAACCGAATCGTGATTTTGCTGGTATGCTAGTGATCACGAACAAGTATCTTGCCATTGTTTGATAATTCGTGGAGAATACACTAAAACTGACTAGATCAATGCCGAAAGAGTCTTCAGTGATCGGTGATGAATAAAGAACAACGAGCTTCCTGGGCTAGAAATGCCACTCCCATTTGTTCTCAAACATTATTCGGAGTTTTTACTTTAATCAATGACTTATTATTCAGGAAACGTTTTCACTGTCAAAAATTGCTGATAGCTTATGGATTGCACAAACCGGTTCAATATCTATAACGTTTCTTCCAAATTACGTAATGTTGAATGTATTCAAGAAAACCAACGACCCATCTGTTCATTAATGAGCTCACTCGGTATGCTTATATTAAATAAAGACCGATACTAGATGCTATTGCCTGTCTTACTGATTCCGTTCCACGGCAGCGAAAAGATTATGTAAGGCCACTTGCCTTTGTTTCTTGGACCGCAGTAATGCTTTTAACTGCCTAAACATATCAACCATATTAGAATGTTACGGCGTTCACTCAAACTTAATTAAATCCATCGGGCTATTACTTTGCCGACAGAATGCCGTGCAAATACTTTGATATTGTTAGAGCCTCCTACGGGAAAACCAACTCTAGAAAACCCCAAGGTGCTATTCTGTCATAACCTGTGTTTTCACTATACGAAGATGAAGTGCTGTTAACAAAAATAACTATGCTTTTTTCGGAATTGTTGATGATCTCGTTCTCGATTTGATTATTTCTGACCCTTCTAGCTCAGTGAGCCTAACTGCGATACGGCCTATCCAGCCTGTATAAATGATCAAACGCTTGTAGTGTGTCTATATACACCTCAAAGCGTGCAGATGTTTTGTATCTGCTGGTCAGCTCAAATTCTTATCATCAACTTAGTGAGGAAGATTCTGTCATTAAGTATTGATGGCTGTTCGTGGGAAACTTATACTTCTTCAAAAACAGCCTGCCACGTTAGAGCTTGTGTTAACTAATGTTGATGGAAATCTGCATGTGCGTTTGAGACTGTTTTCTCTGTGGTACGAATGTTTACCGGCTAAAAAGCTTACCAGTGGTAGTAGGATGTTTATCTCAGTATTCAAATGTCATTGTTCAGTTGCTCTACAGGATCAATGCTTAGATTGCAGAAGTTGGTCTTATTAGGCTGCTTCGTCATTGTAACCTATTGTGAGGTTTTACATGATGAAAGGTGATTTGTTGGTGAACCGTTCGCAGGTTAAGCGGCCAACTCAAACTACGATCGGCTACAGATAAAAATGCTTGATTCAGTTAGCGTCTGTACGTTAAATGTACGCTTATATTCAGTAGTGTAAGTACTCACAAAAAACTGATGGTATTCGATCGGTAAATATCCATATAATCAATGACATACCGCCGTTGAATTCTGGTAAATATATTGTTGATTCTCAGACATCTGCTTCACGTTAGTGGTGGGGTAAACCTAACCCTAAAAACGGTTATCTGAGGTCAGACTTGACGTATCTTATGTCATTGATGGGATACGGGCCTCATGTTCATTCTAATAATTGTCTCCGCCTTCACGTGACACTAGAGTTCAAAATTTTATATAAATATAGCCGTATTTTTGCAGGTATGATCAGACCGAAGATTAGGACGAGTGCGCTTGTCATTCGCAGATTGCTGTATCTGTTGATTTGTCCTGCATTGTCCTAATTCGTGAGTCAGTCATGGTTCGGAATATTTAATT
>JTDE01003483.1:64210-78751 GCA_014338405.1 Paragonimus skrjabini miyazakii
ATTTAATTAGGACCTTCGAAACGCTGGTACTCTCCGACATAAAACTACGCTGTCGTAGCTATGCCCCATTGTGTGTAGGTGGCAAAATGGAAAGCCTGCCTTAGTTAGACCCGCACCTCCAGCATGAGAAAAATGTACCTTTAGACGTTAGATTTCAGGCTGCCTCAAACAGTTAGTCCCGTGAATAAACATCTCTTTATTGATCTCATATTTCACTCATTCAGAACGCTTTTGATCAGTCGAGTAAACAAGCGGCGATACATTGCAATACTTGAACTGAATGACACATGCACCTGTTCAAGTTACTGATGAGTCGCAGGGGATTTTTGTTTATCAGCTAAATTGAACATCACTCAAAACTGCTTGTGGCTGTTGCGTTCCCATAAACCTTTCAGTCAGCATCTTCCGAAAAATACACCGGACTCAAGCTGTGCCCTTGTTAGAGTACGTTATTAGTGCGTACCGTTGCCACGAATGATTCAGTCTTGTTTAATGTGACGTCAATGGCACAGTAGTGAACAAGGTTACTTCCTGAAAGCGTGGTCGGATTTCTAGTCCCGGTCGTGACATAAGTATGCATTATTGATCAGCCCCAACTGGAGCAAAACTCGAGTCCAACGCATTTTCAACTGTTTCGCCTCTCTTAGCTTGTTGTTGCCCTTCAGTCTATATTGCACAGCTAGACCCGTAGAAGCCTATGCTCGGGACGAAAGCTGTGTACTGAGGTAACCGTTGCGCAAGACCCCGATATGATCGCGTGTCCCCTAGTTTCGCATCGAGACTTCGGTGCATTTCCTTTGCCATGCGTACAACTTAGCTCGTGGTTAGGGATTCTGAACATTTCTGTTCATTCTTCCACTTGAACTCTTTCCTGAATCCGAAAATTGCGAAAACGGATCCTGTATTCTGGGCGTAGGTTCTGCTATCACTTGCCAGTTAAATTGCACGCCATTTTCCAAATTACTTAAAGAACTAATAAGTATGTTGAAAACAACGTTTGCCACTAACACCCAGTTTTCCAGAGTGATCGGTTTCGTCAGATGCCATACAAATAGCATCGTCATGCCATGCCTACGTGAGTCGTCAACCGAAATATCATATAGACTAAACATCACCTACAATTGATCGCAGCTGTCGCACTCCCATAGACGTTCCAGTCGGCCCCTTTCGAAAAGAAGCACTAGACTCGAGTTTCGCTCTTGTTGTCACAGGTCGTCAGTAGTGCATATCCTCGCCACTGCGGGGACTAGAACCACGGCCACGCACGCTGTTCATGAGGCAATCGTGTTTACCACTGCGCCATTGACCTCACATTAGGCACGACCAAATTATCATATGTGAACACTCAACCACTTTCGCTTGTGAGTAACGATCAGGTTACCCGATCGCCTCGAGAAGAGACACAGTTACTAGCTGTTATCCACAAGCGAAAGTGGTTGGGCGTTCACATATGATAATTCGGTCGTGCCTAATGTGAGGTCAATGGCGCAGTGGTAAACACGGTTGCCTCATGAACAACGTGCGTGGCCGTGGTTATATTTCCGGCAGTGGCGATGATATGCACTACTGACGAGCTCTAATGAGCGAAACTCGAGTCTAGTGCTTCTTTTCGAAAGGGGCCGACCGGAACCTCTATGGGAATGTGACAGCTGTGATCAATTGTGTGTGATGTTCAGTCGATATATAATAATGCTATTTTTACTACTGACATTTATTTCAGTAACTTAAAATAAATTTAATGTTCGTTTTCGTCAGTTCCATAGAAAATATTCCGTGCCACATTGTTAGATTGCACAGGCATTGCACATGCACTAATCAGTGTAAGATCCCAGTCGACTTCAGCCAAGTTAGACGCACTTTGGGCACATGAACGGTCAAAACAAAACTCCCGTACGTATGCGGTTAGTTAGGTTTTCAGCTCGTTGATTTCGAGGTCTATTTGGAATACGATTATGGGCACATATGAGGCACGGCATATTTTAGCGGGTTTGTCGAACAACGATTATATATGCTGCAGCACAGATGTTCTGCTGGGGTGTCCTTAGATTCTGAGTTGTTTATGTTCTGTTTACTCATGATAGGTTGACAATCTTAGTCACAAAATTCAGAATGTACACCCTGAATGTAGATTGTTCTTTTAACGGTGACTAATTTGATGCTACCCAATATCTTTTGTTTACTAACAAAATAAGCGGTGAGAAATTTCCACAATGGTTGAACAGCCAGCGCTGCAACGGGTGTCGAATGATTTTTTACAGTTACGTATGCCATCTTATGGCGCTCTGACCGTCATTGTTGAAAGAAGCATGAGATTATGAGTGAACTTACAACAAGGACCAGCGTTGTGCAAATCGTCTTCTACTAGTGTACGTCGTCGTACAAAATTAACAACCGACAGTCAATCAAGACGCCTACAATCACCAGAGTTTGCAGTTACTTATGTAAACCCAGATTGATTGATTTTAAACAGCTCTAGCGAGCGACACCGGTTGGTTATCTTAGTTTGTGATTTTAACTCACACACAATGTAAGTTTTCGGGTTTCCAGGTTTTAACTGTCACTGTCACAGAACATGCGTTCAATGGTAAAAGTGAGTTTTGTACCGTTTCCTTTCATAGGTTCTACGATAGTTGGGGAATTATAAATGATAGTGAACAGGGAAGACCATGCTCTCAGAAGTGTCAACAGAGGGCAGAACGAAACTGCGTAATTTTCTTGGACCTCACTGTTATGGTTTGTATGTGACTTTCATTTAAGCGTACCGCTCCGATTGGCGAATGATGATCCGTGTTGAAGGAGAGGCTAAGTGAATCAGTGGGATTTACGTTTGAGGTTCATGCGGTTTGTAAAGCCGTGTCAGATGTTTAAATACTGTAGTTCAAAAAACTAACTGAAATCGCTTAAGATTCCTAAAGTTGGGGGTGGTTGTTGCGAAACTAAAGGAGTTTGATAGACTCCGCGACATTTGAACGCATTCGACCAACTGAAACCATAATACCTGGACTGTATGGTTTACCGAAGGTTCACAAGGAGGGCTGGCCATTACGCCCGACTCTTGATATGTGTAATTCTCCATACCATTCGATGGCACAGTGGCTAACAGAGTTGCTAGAACCCGTTCGGAAGGACATCGCAGTGCATTCACTAAGAGATGCGTTTGAGTTCATCAATTCTATTCGGTCGCTGAGTGTGGAAAACAAGGTGTTTTCTCTTGATGCTTGCTCTCTGTTCACGAATGTACCGTTCGTGGAAACCGTTGACTAACTCTGTGGGTATATTCGTTCTGAGGGTTTAAATGTGGGCTTACCCACGGACACGCTCAAGAAGCTGATATTAACGTGCACACAGAATGTACAATTTCAGATTAATGGGAAAAGATACCGTCAGAAGGACGGTGTTGCAATGGGGTTACCGTTAGGCCCACTGTTGACAAATATATTCATGGCAATGTTAGAAAGGACTATGCTCCATGGGTTTAATGACAATAGCACTTTCTACAAGAGGTACGTGGATGATATAATCTGTGTAGTTCACGAAACTGTGGATCTGAATAGCCCATTTGCTGAGGTGAACACAGCACACCCTTATCTCGACTTTACACTTGAGGCCGAGGAAGATGGGCAAATATCCTTCTTGGATTTGACATTGAATCATCGTACAAGCGGTTCAGTTCAAAGGAGTATTCACAGGAATGGGACTTGAAACGGCCAGTATACTCACTTTCTCAGTTATGTACCCCTGAAACAGAGGAGAAACCCAGTTTGTAGTTTAACATACAGAGCTGTGAGGATGCGCAGTGATGACATGATTGATGCAGAAGTGGTGTTTTTACGGCGGATATTCGCAGAGAACGCCTATCCTGTAAACTTCGTAAGTAAACATATGAAAATGACAACACCGAAAGTTAAGCTCCTATCTGCGGAAAAGAAGTTGGTTTACATGACGCTAGAATACAAAGGTGAGGCATTGGCTGAACTGGTGACCCGTAGAATGAGTAACGCAATTGAAAAGACCTACAGTGCGGCACAGCTGCGAATCTCGTTCAGATCCGACCCGGTAGTTCACGTACAACTCAAAGATACGTTGCCTAAATATGTAACCTCATTTTGTGTTTACTCTTTCACATGCTCCTTTGGAGCAGGTTACGTCATTCGCACAACCAGGCGCCTTTTTCAGAGGATACGTGAGCACCACCCCACATGGCTGACTAAAGGCGAGGTGAAGTCGATTTCGAGTGCATTTCTGGCGCACCCTGTTGACTCAGAGCACCAAGTCTCACCAGATGTAGCTTTCCAGCCCATTTACCGCTTGCCAAGTGGTCGATCTAGAGGAGACAAATTTCGTATTCTGGCCACCGCGGAAGCGGTCGGAATTCGGTTGCGCAATCCACAGTTGTGCACTCAGAAGAAAGTTATACAAGCCCTACGGTTACCATGGCCTCCTGTTACTAACTCGATATTTCCGGATGTCAATTCCGTGACCTAATTTCCCTCCAATTTACAACCGCGTGATGTACTTATGTGACGAATTGCCTTTGATTTTGCTCGCTTGACAACCATGATGATATAAAATGTTATGTTATTGGCCCGATGATGAATAACCAAAACACTGTTTGCCAAAACATCTTTTCCTTTCTAATGCTTTTTTTTGATAAGGGCTGAAGATAAAATCTGTATGATTCCAAATATTACGGTTGATTTTCAACGACGTAATTTGTTTCAACATAATTCCGTCGTAATGAGGAGACGATTTGTTGCGTTTATAGTTGAAATTGCGAGCCATCAACTTTTCCTGGTTTAATTCATTCCACGTTTGTATAATTCTCGTGTAAGTAAACAACATCATTGCATTATCGTCGATTGTTGAGCATATATACCTAAACAAGAACCGATGTATCTGAAATTACTAGACCTGATGGAAGTGACTACCCTGGATTGTCTGGGAAATTACGCGGCTTGATGGGACAGACTTTTGGAATTGCCCGGTAAAGGTTGCACTTTCTTCCTGTTTATCACAGATCATCTAGGTTATGTTTCGGTTTTTTATCACGAGAGTTTCTTGACGTTGTGATATTTCACTTATGTTATTGAATATGTATGGGTTTTGAAGGTTGTTACCTCCATTTTTTTCTGTCTCCCCAGTGATGAGGTTTCCTGATTGTCTAGTGTTTGACTAAATGCGTAGTAAACACCTTATTTTTGAAACACTGCGCCTCAGTTACTGTATGATTTTGAAAGGAAGCAATTGATTTATAGTATATCCGAGATGGTTTTTAACTTGCTGATTAGTGTCATCATTTCATATCTTCTAATTTGTGTAGTTATTTTATTCACCATCCTATGTCACATGAATGTCCTCCTGACTTTTGCGGTCATCAACATGATAATTACTGAATAGCCAACTGGCGACAGGAATTCTGAGCATACATAGTGGAGATGCTGAAAAATTTGTCGTCTAGTTCACCGATGCAACCGTAGAGTAGCTTAAGTCTATGGCGATATGAACTTCACCCATTTGTGAAGTAGGTGATGTTCAATAATGGATTCTTGGTGTATAGTTTTGACGAAGGCAGTTTACACTGGCTGATATGTTTGCGTTAGTGAGCTGGACCTTGCCATCAACGGGGACTTTATGAATCGGTTGATTGCAGTTTCTACTTCAGCAAAAGTAGTTGGGCGGTAAACTCGAATTTTGCTTTCGTCATAGCTCATCATTAATGCATACTTCCGCCATATTTTTATCGACAAGCAAATGTGGCTGAGCATTTCAACACGACAATTCAGTTCTGCTTAATGAGGGGTCAATGTGCAGTGATGAACAGGTTGCCTCGTGGAATTGCGGTTACAGATTTAGTCGCGGTCGTAACAAGCATATGCGCTACTAACATCATTATCCAAAGTTAATCCCCTTATTCGAAAAAGTCTGGTTGAAAAACCTATCTGAATTGGAGAGTTTTATCAACTGTGTATCAGCTTTGAGTTTAACTCAACCAAATCCTCGACCACACATCAGTAATCAAAAATGAATGTCCAATATACTTTTCACTAAATACTCAAACCTGATTACATCTTCAGAAGAAAATTAACTGAACATGTACGACTGGACTTATTTTCAGTTCGTTTTATGAATGACGAATGGAAATCGTGTGAGATTTTCATTTCTATTAACAAAACTTTGAAATTTTCGTTCTATCACATACATGTAAGTACTCTGACAAGCTTATGAGGAATGTGCTGTTTATTGTACCGTCAAATTTCGTGCGTGGTTTCACCAACTGTTACCATATAGTTAATCTTTCGAATAAGGATAGGATTTGAATGAGAAAACGTGCAGATTTTGAGATAATCCTTTTTTTCTTCATTTTCTTGAAAACTTGAGTAGGTGGTCTTTTTAGAAGACCTACTTTGTAACACTATTTAACAGAAATTTAATTCTAAAATGTGCTGACTCTGAAGGGCGGTTACCTAAAAGGGGGACTAATTATGAAACGCCAACTTGGTCTGTGAGTAACAATAGCGAATTTGGAACAATAAACATGAAATACATCATATACCCACTTATCACGAAGACAAATGTATAGATGCACAACTGTAAGTGGTTTCCCAATATAGACTCTTGGTGACTCCCGGTTCCATTGCTGCTTCATCGTGAACAGGTCAACATTCTTTTAGTGCTCTAAGGCACTCGCTTAAATGAAAACGAGCAATGTTTGTTTTAAATTTATTGATTTTTTGTCTGCCACATTAATGCAAATGAAAACCGCTGACAAATTTTACAAAACATTCATGCAGTCATTTTGGGGATAACAGACATGCATAATTTCAAAAACCCATGCACACAAGTTTGTTGCTCTTCGTTTAACTGTTCATATTCTCGTTTTCGTAGACGAATGGATCAAGCTGATAACGTTGAATATCTGAAGTGCTAATAGACTATCTTTGTTGTCTGATAGCAATGTCATGTCTTCAGAAAAACTGATTAATGGAATTTGGTGGGCTATATTTTGCACAAAAGTATTTTTGATTTATCGACGCTCATGAACATTTACATGAACATTTACGCTTTGCGATCGCCAGAGTGTGAACTCACCATGAATCTCTTCTCTGTTTAGGTTTACAAATCTCAAACTCGTTCTTTTCGACCTGTTTAAACTTCACAATGGAGTTCGCCAGATGGCTGTAGTACAAAGCAAATTATGAACACAAGATGATTTTGGTGACAAACATTCAGTGCTTATCCTCTGCCTACAGTTGACAGGTGATCTGGTGACGCCGATAGATTTCACTTTCAAACGTGAACTGTTTGTGCTTTTTCATCCAACTGAGGAACTCCACATGGGACCTTGTTCATAACCATAGAGAAACTTTCATTGATTTCCTGTTGAACTGCAGTCTGATACTTGCGTTGTACACTAAGTTTACAAAAGAGAACATATTCATTTAGAGGTGGGGTTGCTCTACCTACTATCGCCGTTTATGCAATGAAAACACTGATAGAAGATTACCGTGATATCGGCTCGATAACAACTAACCGCATTGCATTCATGATCTCCCTTTAAAGTCAAAACGCACATGAAGGTAGATACTGAGTGTGCCTGAGGGAGCTCAACAAAATGCACTGAGGTTTGACGGCATGTAACTTAAAAATCCGTCTCAGCCGTAACCTGTTAGCCGCTCACGTTTCATAATATTTTGACTGTACACTGTCCAATCTGTGTGATTCAAGCCCTTGACATCGTGTCCACACTGACTAGTTTTCAATTTATAAGAATTCTGTGGACTTAATATCCTATAATGAATCTGAAAACAAACAAGCCGAACGAAACTGTGACAAAACGTTGGTCCCGTAGTAATAAAACCCAAATTTAAGCCTACATTTATGTTCACCATTTCCCATATACTACACAGCCTTCAAAGCACAAAAGTTGTTCGTCTATACACGCCTTAAGTGAACAGTAATTCCACCGTTTTGTGGCAACTCATTATCAATAAGTTTTGACCAACCAACTGCATTATTCATAGAGGGAATTAAATGAACCTTCAGTTTTTATTTGTTCGACCAGTTTGGTATTCACATGGCAACCACTTCCTTATCAAACTAGGTAGCACCAATAATGAGGAGAGAGTTGGGCTTATTGTTTTGACCGTTTTGGTGAATAAAATGGTAGGCTTTTACATCGAAAATTTGCCTTCTCCGATGGTGTTTGCTAGTGACCGTCATTTTTGTTCGTGACGGTCGTTTTCCGTTGACTATAACTGTTTTTGATAAGGGGGTGCTCAATATGTGGAGATACCTCTACTAATTTTCAACTTAGACTCCATTCGTATACATGTAAACTGACCGTTTGAGTCATTCTCTTGTCCACTAAGCTGTTTCCATCACTGTACATGACTAGGTAAGTTTGGTGAATGTCAGACAATTCACACATGCATCCATTCAGTTTGCAGACATATCGATTCATTGTGTTTGAAATAAATGCTTCAGTCAAGCGGCTCACAAAGCCTGGTGGATCTAGTGTAATTCGTGCTTATGTTTCAATTGATTGGACTGGGTAGTCATTGGCGGCCCAGTTAGCTGAAACTTGGCTAAAAACAGTAATCATACACTAAAAGTAGTTGTTACCGACGAAAAATGGTAGATTAAGTGGGCATAAGATATGGAATTTGTGTACCAATAATTCCGTACACACTAATGCTATCACCTTGTGTAGTAGTAACGGTAAATTAGATAGCAAAATGCTAGAGTGAATTAACAAGAGATCAGCAAAATCATGAACTAGGTTTATCAACCAAAGTTGATCGTGCCCAAAATGCCCAACATGTTTGTCTTAATAAAGCACGTTTGGCGTTCCAAACCCGGTTTGTCGAGAACAAGCATTACTGGCTGCCTGTATCAAGGACGAAACTATGATCTGGTGGTTGAAAAATCTATTACAGAGTGAATGCCGTAATTAATTACCAATGATGTTCAACCTGTATTAATTATAACCCCTCACTACTTAGAAATATATCAAATGTAAAATCAGTAGTCAACGAATCTTACATATATAATT
The DNA here is from genome assembly GCA_014338405.1 of Paragonimus skrjabini miyazakii. Taxonomy (NCBI): domain Eukaryota; kingdom Metazoa; phylum Platyhelminthes; class Trematoda; order Plagiorchiida; family Troglotrematidae; genus Paragonimus; species Paragonimus skrjabini miyazakii. Next base: position 73,263 of record JTDE01003483.1, read on the forward strand.
TTTACAAATTGAAAATAATTAGGAACATTTCGTTCAGTAACCATCATCCATGACGGGGGAAAAGGATCAGGTTACGCCTTGATATACTTCATACAACTCGGTTGTTTCTGAAAGAAAACCAAAAGGTTTAGTGAAAATATAGCCTGTTACCTGGGCTATAAACATAAATAGCTGACAGTATTTAATCGACTTGGAAAAAAATCCTTATGTTATCAGTAAAATGATGTTCGCCGGTTGCATAGATGGTTACTCATTTCAAAAGCTAACAAACGATATATGTGACAGCTTCATTACGACCTGATTCAGACTCTTGACCATACCTTTCTGTTGGCAGAGACTTGGCCGCATTCTTAGGATAGGAACCGCCTCAGAGAAATGAATTAGTCGTCAGTTGATAGTTCCGTAAATGACAGAAAGAACTGCTCACGATACTCTCTATTCAGAGGTCAACAGTTGACGGGAAATTGGAGATGCTAACTGCTTACGTTTCACTGGTTACGCAGTAACAGTTGTTAGGACCCATTTCAGCTCAAGTTCAACATGTTCAGCTACCTGGTGGCTCAATCACAGTTTCTTTTTGTTCATGTGGGTGGTCTACAACTTAAATTAAATCGGATAAGTGTAGTGAGATTTAGCGTACCAAGTAAATGGCACTGTTAATGAATGTACAGGTGTTCGAGTAGTTCAATATTTCCTCTTTATGGTAGCTCGTGGATCACTCAACAGACTGTTGATCGAGATCGCCGAATAATTTGTGTTATGACACTCTCATTCTGTATAGGCAAGTAGTCGACCGTGTTTCAATTTGGATCGAAAGCGAGGTGAAACAGATCCCTGGAACTGTTGCTGTGCAACGAAAACGGTTGAGTTTCCCTCACAAATTACCTGTTGATTTATTTACATCGAACCAACACGGTCATTGATTTGAAAGTCGTCTGTGGAACCTAAACTCAACAACTGGCCTTAACTGGCCTTTTGCCACTTTCAATTGACAGCCGACTCTCTGTCAACAAAAGCCATACCCAGTATTGTGAATCTGCCACGGTGAGCTATCAACCTTACTGACTCAGTACGTGTGACCTTGTATTTTTTGTTAACTGTCTGTTATTTCCAAACCGGTCACAAAAAGCAATGGTCTAAAAACTACTACATTAGTCCGATTAGGTCTTTCGAAGTCATTCGTAGCTGAAATGGTCAAAATCAAGCTACTGATTTGCGCGTTGTATTCAGTGAAATGCCTTGTTGAATTTCTGAGCGTGTACTGACTTAAATCAGCCCAGTGGTGCTGGCGTGCATGTAGTCAATTCAATTTGTAACGCACAAAACAAGAATGTCATGCAAAAACGTTTAAATGGTTATAGACTGAATTAAAAACTGTCGGCTAGGTACATAACTATTGTGTCTGGGATGACTCATGGCCTTCATAGAAATATCCTGAAAACCCGATTATTGAAGATTTTATATTTTTCAACTGAAACTTCAGTCCAATATTATTTGGTAAATACAACTCACCACTATTTACCTTCGCCAAGCTGACCACTTCTTGCTGAAAGAAAATAGACGTTTATTTCATCAATATATTGGTCACTTGTATTTTTATAATTACATTTTTATCTAGTTAGCACCGTTTTTACTAGTGTGTCTCTACAATTTTAGTTACATCTAGGATAAACATTTTGTTTATCTCACATTTTAAACACCTTTACTTGACTATTCAAAGAAAGCTAACTTGGAGTATGGAGTATCAGTTAGGCTGTAAGCAATGCGGAAAAATAACACCCGTTAAAGCTATCATTGTAACATTATCAAGTGTGAAAGTAACACTCAGTTTGGTTGGGACCATTCAGTCAAAAATGCAAATCTATGGTCTAGTAGTCTAATTTCTTACTTTCCGGCTACTCCCAAAGATCGCTTCCCTATCGACTAAAAGTGAGATACACAATGTTTGCCTGCTCGAGTCTTGATTTACATGTATACCTGATGCTTTCAGACAACAGCAAAACAGGCCATGTACCATTGTGAGAGTAAAAATCCTAAAATTTATTGTATTCCTGCTCACTTCCGGGTCCACGTGATTTTACTCAATACATTCGGATCAGCTAAATTAATCTGCACGAACACACATTAACGGTTAAGTGTTATCAACTATTGAATTATATTAAGAAACCGTATTTCTAGCCAATAGTTTATTGTATTAATCTGTCTAACCTCGGCCAATATCAAAATTGCACAAATTGGTCAAGCAGCAAATTCTTTCGGACAGATTCTTCACGTTGTAAGCCTCACAAGAAGAAGCACATTTGCGAGATGTTTCGTATACTCCCCCACCGCAAAATTTGTTTTCAAACTAAATCGGAAAACGAAGAACGGTTCAATATCAAATAATGCATTTTGTCGGAAGCTTTTGACGTTATCATTACAGTACGTTGCTCCATTTTTCAAAATATACATCGTTCTGAAAACTTTATGCATAGCAAAATTTATGTGATAAGCCATTATCAAATATACCTTTTCCTTGTAAAATCAATTTACTTACGATACAGAATGAACAACCGCTTCGGGTTTCCATGTGCAAGTTTCCTTGAGTTGGTCCGTTCGCTATATTATAACACGTTAGATTTCCTTCTCCAACTAAGGATATAACAAAGCAGGCATAAGGTGTTATTAATTGATTTTCAAATGACAATTTCTGGTTAAGATTTTACATTGCACCGCAATGAACAAGGATACGACCCGCTACTGTTAACTAAGCATCTAGTCTTGGAAACGATATCTTGGGCTATTTTATCACTCAATGTGATAACAGCAGTATGAACCTCGTAATTATAACTTCCTTCCTAACTGAGACTGGCGAACACGCAAAATTGCGTTTACCAAGTCCACCTAATTCTCTCATAATCTCAAATTAATGCCAAAACTGAGTTCTTTAGATACTTTGCTGTAGAAATGATTCAACTGGAAGTAAAACGACAAGCGATATAGGATACACTAGGTTTTATTGTACTCCGTTCATGTTACGCTGTTTTAACTAAACAGGCATACTGAAGGTTTGATTCTTTTAAACAAATTTTTCAATATTCATTCAACCACTTGAATATTTACAACTGAGTAGGATAGATCACCTCATATATTTAAGTTCCCGAGATGACAGCTTTGATCAGTGTTATGAACACTAATCTAAATACATGGAGCAACACTGGTCAACGTCAACCACGTTTACAATTTACAAGTATGTTACGCAAACTAAAAATACGATTCAAGGCTTGTCATATTTCAGATGATTATTTTCAGTGTTGTTTTATGAAAGCAAACTTTAAACATGTTTTAAGAAATGGAACATTTCAAAAGTGCAAATTATGAGGAGTATGTTCGTATATCAATGTATACACACTATCTCACTATACTGGTTGCAATCTGATTAGCCTCAAAATCATCAACACTGAAATAGTTTACGCCGAATAGCTAAGCAATATTTACTTCGTTTTGTATGTCTTGTTCTCCGACATATTGTTTTGTTGTAAGTATGTCGCGTTTCTTCATTATACCTATTTATGTTCATAATACTGTTGATGTTAGATTGACGTAATCAGTTAAAACTTGTCACATCGTATGAAGTATGCTAGAAGTGAAACAGAAACTTCGACTCACGAGAGGTTTTTGCAAATACTGCCAAAACTAGAGTAATATAAAAAAGATCCATTTTTCAGTCAAGTCGACTGTTCAACCCAAATTGCATATATAGTAGTGAAACACCAAAATGGTCAATAACCAAGCTGTGAACAACTGTGATTGGTCGACAAGTAACAGGCATATGAGTCGTTGGGCGACACTTACGATAGGTCATGCACACGTTGTTCTGTGGTTGTTCACAAGTGCGGCACGACTTAACTCGTTAGCTATACCAAACTACTTCTGATTTGTTTCTTTCTGATAAAAGCTATTCATTTGTGATCAACTTAGACCATAAACTTATTTCGATCAGTATAAAGGAATTGATTAACGTCAGTGATGTGACTGAACTGATTAAGTTTTGTAATTTTGTAGTGATTTTTCTTATGGAATTAACTGGATATCTTGCATAAAACGCTAGGTTATCTCAATTTGTACAACGTTTTGATAGTACTTTGTTTATTGGCAACCGATACACAAGTGGTTTACCATAATAAGTTGCTATCATATTCCGTTCACGTTGATGTTAGATAGTAATCTGACAAACAATGATCATTGTTACATTGTTTACGGCAGATGGATTTCTGTGAACTGTCGATGAAAATTTACGGGAAGCATTCTTCAGAAAACGATATTTATTAAAATTGACCCACACACTGATTGTGTGTGGGTGGATGTGTACGCGCACATTCTGTAGATCGGTGATCGTACCAACGTTAATGCGAGAGGCTGTTTTCGAGCAACTCAGCTACAAGCCTATCAATTGATCCCTAATTTTGTTTGCTTGTATCAGTTTTAAAGTAGAAAATGACGAGAAGTAGAAGTTGAAGTCACCGACCGAAACGTTTTTGAATTTTCAAAGAGAAAACGTCTTGATGATATCCAAAGAGTACACAACTTAGAAAGTGAGTTCAATAAGGTATAGCGAAATATCGGCAAGTACTTCTGTGTCTATTTCTCATATCGTCATCGAAATATTGTTTAGCAAAGAACGTCTGATTAGTTTTAACACATGCGCAACTTAAATGCCTGAATTCCAACAGATGTTTATCGGAACATAAACAGTTTCTGAAATGAAACTGGAAAAATAAACGGGAATCAACTTTTCACAGTTGGGTCTTATCTGGGATCAACTCTGCTGTGATTACCACTAATACCAAAGATAATAGTTTTATTGCATACGATTCTTTCTAGGTATAAAGTCAATTTTGATTTTCGAAACTCACGAGAGTGTGCAACAGTGACTACTGAAGTTCCTCTGGTACGTTTGTTGTCTTTTGTCTGGTATGATACGGAATGATGAATGCGTAGAGGTATGTTTAGTTTGGTTGTAAAAAGCCCATCCTTAATCTGCCTTTATTTATTTGCTGTGTGCAGTAAACGATCATAAGGAATTTTGTACGATAACTGCACATGAGATGTTTACTTTCTTCCTTCTTACAACTATTTTTGTCTATCTGTTAAAAACTTCCTCCTTAGTGTTGCATAACACGTTGTCATCTTCATCTGTACCCGATTATTTTGATGAGGTCATTTCCCGTTGACTGGTGGTTATTTGTGTGCACGTGCTTAGTTACCCCATTTTGTACTCCTTTGCTAGATAATTTATGTACCGGTCGATTCACATTCAAGGTGAGATAGTACTTTTGTTCTAATTTTACTAAACAGTATCGTATAAAATCCAATCCTTTCGATCACCTTTTCTGGTGTTTTTTGAATTTGGAAGATAGTCCCGTTAACTCGATCGTCTAAATAATCATCATCATCATCATCATCCATCATCATAACAGCCATGAGCCTGACCAAAAGGTACTGTGGCT
>JTDE01003484.1:16221-27953 GCA_014338405.1 Paragonimus skrjabini miyazakii
TTCTAAAGGGGTCGTCTCTTTAGTGAAGGCACCTAATACAACACTGTTCATACTTCTTGGATAAGCGAAGTCCTTCTTGCAGCTTTCATTCCAGGAGGAAGTATTGCAGAAGTTTTGGAAAGTATCCAGAAAACTGTCTATATAGATTACTGAATATACTACCGTTATTCGAAAAACATATTCGAATATCCCAGCTTTTGTTACCTTAATAGGCAACTTAGTTTGTGCTAATCTACAAATGGAATGAAGAGTTGTTCGACAGGCCTATTAAACCAGTACCTTGTTGTTAAAGAGGAACTCAGCTGACAACTTTGAGAAGAAAACCTTTTCAACAGTTTTCAAGATTACCAAAGAACGTATAGTGGGCCCGTATGGCAAACAGTCCTTCTTTGGCACAAATGTGATGGTAACACCCGGTCGAGTATTGGCTGATGTTTCATTTAAAAAATTTATTAAAGACTTGAATCATGAACGTAACGGAAAACGGAAAACACTTTTGTGAAAGAAAATAGTAGATCTGATCTGATGCATACAATTTACCAGTTTCCACCTATATAAGCATTTACTATACTGATGTATGTCAGTTTGCGTTAAAAATATGATCAAGCTGTTAATATAAGCCTTGGGATTTTGTTTATCAACCGTTTTTCTTTCATTTAACTCCCTTCATTTGTCTTGATATTTTCGAATTAACATGTTAGTGCTGGTTTCGGACGCGCATGTGGACAAAGATTTGGTTCCGCTGGCAGATTGTCCTTGTTTATTTAAAATTTCTGCTCACACATACAAAAGGCGTTAGTTTCCGCATGCCACAACGGTCAAATCGGTCGGCGAAATTTGAGCCTCCTTGCTAACTAATTTGTGACTAGGAACAAATGTCTGTTTTCCAGTCATAAACCAATTCATTTTGCATTGTTTCCGTCCTGTGGAACGCGTTGCAGTGGGTTCTGCGTTACCCGGACTTCCGTTTCAGCACATTTTGTGTCTCTGTGTGTGTGTGTTCACCATGATATACACGTGAATGTCCGCTTTTGCTCATTTGTGTCTCTGGTCCGGCAACGAACCTGTCTTTCCGATTCATTATTCCGTAATGGCTAACTGAGGGGCTCAAACACTTATGGTAGCGGATGACAGCTAGCGCATCAGTCGAGCGTGAAGACACTCATTCAAACCGACCTACGCATATGGGGCGTTCTCCCGTATTCAACCAGCTTGGACCGTCATCCGGGTCGGATAAGTGGCTTGTTGATTGACAGGTGCTCAACTGGGACACGAAAACTACCACTATTCGACTGGGTTTCCCGAGTGGGTGATCGACCGATATTTGTTTATGGTTGAACAGGTCTACCACTAGATGGATGGGGTGCGGTACGCGCGGTGGTGGCGGGGACAGAGCTCAGCCCGATTTGTCCCATCCGGCTCATTCCTCTAATTTATCCGACTTTCCTAGTGAACAGCATAGATCCCTTACATTCAGAACAGAATGTCATTTAATTTGATATGGATAGCAACCATAGGCGTAACAGAAGTGATTTTCCATAAGAGGAATATGGAATCCCTGGAGGAAAGCATAGAGTAGGTTGAGATCTTGTAAAACGTGTTAATCTACCCGCCAGTTGCGCCATGTTTTCAAAACAGTATTTTCTTCACAACGGGTTAGCTGTGAATATGAACCATAAGTTATACGTATTACAAATTATGCGACCATGGTGATGTGAATAGCCGCTAACAGAAGGACAACTCGTGAGCAGCTGGAAGTCTGATTATTGTAACGTTCAGTTTCTCATAAGAATGCTTTCTCTGGTCAGAAGAACAAGTTATAAATTTGGTGATCTGACCTGTTCTGCTTACCACCAGATATGGAACTGTGCCAATTGATCTGAAGAAGCCTTTTTTGTGGAAATGAAAGTTGTCAATAAATATAAACCTATTTACAAACTCAAAATAGCTAAGGATAGACAATAGGTTAGCGGGGGTACAGGGCAAGAGTTATGACAGGACAAGCTATCAACATCTGTTTCCTTCAGTTAGTGCGCTTGAAAACGTTGATTGCTGTATTGTGCTAAAAACTGACCTATGCACACGCGCTTTCGATCTCCATATAGTTGACCCTCTCAGACACTTTGACGATTACACTGTCCTGAGCTACACAGAACTTGTAACTAACCAGATCTGCATTTACCAGATAACATCATGACGTTCTGTCAGGATATATCTATAGCAAAGGTGGTACAAAATTTGGGCGCAAACAGTACAGATTGAAGGAGAGTTTTACAACAGGCTCGTTACGCATGAATTAATGCAAGGAACGTTAATCAAAATTCACAGGGAGTTAAAACATTGTGTTGTTGCAATAATGGTTATCAACGTCAGAATAACCTGATCAAGAACAGTGAGGAAAGATTTGATATGCATGAAAACCAGTTCTAGATAATTTGGGTGAGTTGTGAACTTTGATTTGAATCCATACTGACGCGTATGGTATACACGAAATTAACAAATGTCTACTCAGTTCAATATTCTCAAGTGGAAGCGCAATGATTGTACTGTAATTGCCCATATTAATCAAGATGAAAATAGAAAACCAATTAAACCCCTGCGTGATATTTTGATTATTGAGTAGGTGGTGGAGTAAATTGATCAGTAATTCTACATAGATAGGATAATCCGACCACGCTTGATGTGAAGTGATATAAAATAATCAGTACGGTCGTATTAGAAGAACGTGACCTAGAGATCAAATAATGTTTCTGGTAAAATGTGTTCTACGGATAAGTTCTATAAAAAGCGAAATTTGCGTTTACTGTTAACTTTCAAAAAAGGTGCAAACGAGTGCTGTAGTCAAGTATATGTGGTGTATAGTGCTTAGTTACAAAATCTTTAAATAATCATGAGTAAGTGAAAAGTAGCTTGGAATGTGTTAAAAACCGTTTAGACAATCTGAAACACTTACCACAGTATAGTTTCATACGTTGAGTTGCACATGAATAGGTGGCTAGTTATAAATAGAAAAAGAAGATTATGAATAACGTAATTAGTGAAACGAAATAGATGGTAAATATGGAGATAGGACAGCCGAAATGATAAAGTGTGGATTCGATGGTCCCCAGGTAAACTGCAGCATCAGAATAGCTTGTTTACGTAATGGTCACGGCCTTGTCAGAATAGATAACAAGTTCCCACTTGACTCTATAACTCAAACTAAAGGTTTCATAAAATCCTAACCTGTGTTCAGATCACAGCAAATACCTCGCTATGAACGAAACTAGGTTTTGTCATTCAGTTCATATGCATACTTCCATGATACGTATAGCCAGTTTACCTTTGTTCTCAGTCTCGCGATCAATGGCATTCTAATGAGTAGTTTGGCAGATTTATGAGTTTAGATGAGACCCAGCTGTATTCAAACCAGCGTTTTGGCATGGTGTTTCTGTCGCTAGTTCGAATCCAGCCGAATCCCCGACTTTTCACGATTGAGTCTCATCTACAATGGCATACCGGCAATCTCAAAGTCACTGACAGTTCCCTATGAATTTACAGTTCTTCCTTTAAAACATTCTTACAAGAACTAGTGGTGTTAGTATAAACCGAACACCACTCACAGCTGCTACCTGGTTTTAGATTTGGACAGTCTTTTCAGTTCGCGTGTTTCGGAAAGAGGCCCTGGATGTGAATTCTTCTGTTTTCAAGGCTCACCGGCCGCACGTATTGTTTCCGCTAAGGGGCTCTCAATTCTGGTCCACGTCTTCAGGAAGCTACCATATTGACCACTGTTCCGGCAACTTTACTTAGTGCGTGAATTCTTAGCAAACTGAATGAATTCTGTTATTCTGACTTGACTAAGAAGCTTTCATTGTGAGGTCATCGACTGAAGTGACACAAGAGCTAGTATGCCTGACTTCAAAGCAACGGCACAACTGAAAAATTATTCATAAACATTTCACACAAATCGTGTCCAGTGAGAAGTCACTAATGTAGTCATCAATCCAGTTGACTCATTCGAACGTGCGTTGCCGTAAGCAAGGTGTACATTACGGAAGAGCTCTAACAAAAGAGTAATTTGAGTCTGGCACTTCTTGTGAAGTTATGTTTGTCAATGATTTATTCAGAATCAGCATCACCTATAAGAACAGCTCTACGGAATTTGTTATCAATTATTGATGATTGTTAAACTTGGTACTTAATACTCTGATGAACCAGATATGTGACACACTTTGATATAGGGTCGTACAGGTTTTATCCATTCTTCGAGATCTACACTTTATATTACGTTAGAATTCTTTCTCTGTTATCCTTTCGAGCTTAAACTGGACTGATTCTGTCAACAAGAAAAAGCTTTCCAGGAGTTATCACGATGACATAGTTTGATGTAACATTTTATCTTTCATTTTGACACTCATATTAACCTTCATTATTGACTCTTCCTTTCAATTTCCGTTTCACTAGTGTCATTCTAATACACCCCAGTCCTATCCGCATAATAGACATTGGCTATTTGTGATGGATAACCAAATAACAGGCGCGATTATCCCAACACTCGATAGATTACCTCGACCAGGCGGTTACTTATGACCAAAGACACACAACAACCGAATTACAGAAAACGGGAGTGACCGGAAGAGCCACCGCTCAACGAAATCGGACCAATGGACGAGAAACGGTAGATAAAAAGCCAGCTACAGAAAGTGTTAAACACACACCAACCAGACAGAAGTGCACACGACGTGTGAGTTGAAACCGCTGTTGTGGCGTGGAAGGGTGCACGTTGGCCGTTAAAGATATTGATTTGTTGAATGACTTGTTGCCACATGTTGACGTCGATTGAGTGGGCACTGTCAAGTTAAGACGCGGCTTGATCCATGCTTTTTATTTCGGTTAATATAAGTATGATTACTGATGAGTAGTTGGGGATTTGGTTATTGTCAAGTTGAACGTCACCCACAATTGATCGCAGCTGTCGCATTCCCATAAATGTTTCAGTCGACCTGTTTCGAAAAGAAGCACTCGAGTTTCGCTCTTGTTAGAGCTCGTCAGTAGTGCATATCCTTGCCACTGCCGGGACTAGAACTTCGACCACGCTTTCTTGAGGCAAACTTATTTACCACTGCGCCATTGGGCAACCTGTTCATTACTCGCAAGTGAAAGTAGCTGAATGTTCATATATGATATTTTGGTTGTGCCTAATGTGAGGTCAGTGGCGCAGTGGTAAACACGGTTGCCTCATAAAAACATAAGTATGCTTAAAATAATTAGTAGTCCATGTAGAAATAGTGAAAACAATATTTTTTGGTGAACAGTACTGTTTTCAATAAATTTTCGTCTTAAATAGGTACAATTAACACGTTAGCCGTTTTGACAAGGCACAAAGAAACATTGTAGTGACCAAGCAACATAAAACTAATGGTCAAATGCCACTTCTGGATTTAGCAGTAATAGACAGATCGGTTGGGTCGTTAAAGCGAAGTGTATATAAGAAATAAATCTGGAAAAGAAATATCGGAACTTCCATAGATCTGTAGAAATAAGACTCAAACGTTGCTTTGTACGTTGTTTGACTAATAGATCAAATAGGATTTATACAAAAGATAACACAGAAATTCAATTACCCATGTTATCGCTGATTCACACTAAAAATGTCTATCCAGAGGAATTCGTTACCAGAAGCATGTAACGAAGACCATTGTGAACCTCAGTAGACGCGTTCGATAGTAAATAAGTTTATATTACATTGACATTCAAATGCGATACAACAACGTAGTTGGTGTCTCGATAAGTAACTGTTGCAATAAGCACTACTTATCATGTTAGATATTCTGTTGCCATGTTTTACTCAAAACAAGTGATGTCATTCTATTTGAAAGAAGACATGCTCTTTCACGATGTATTCAGTTGGCTGTTCCTGTGGCTGACTATAGACTGGTTGAACTATCCGCAGTTTAGTTGAAAGAAATAATGAAGACTGTCAAGCGTTGGTTTGTTCTGAAGCAACAGAAAATATTAGTTCATCTAGACGGGTTCATCAAGTTGATTGCAAACAACACATTCGCACGGAGGAGACGTTGCAACTCGATTATTACGTCTCATCCACCGTGTCGTGAGAGTTTAAGTGGTTCGTGATGTATGTAGTCAAAGCTACATGAGATAATTTTCAAAAACAGTTCGTCCACATCTTAGGATTACCATGGTCAAGCACATACATCCAACTCTGGTAACTATATGATCCCTCTACTCCGACCGAAAGCAAAAAATACTGCTTATCTAAAGCCTGCCTGGTTGATGATTGCAATCCCAACAAAGTCGTGTTAGTTTTTGTCCTTGTTTTATTTTTGAGTCATAATTCCCTCATTGTTACATACGCTGACACAATTGTATCGGTTTAAGGTGGGAATCTGCCGAAAAGCAGTTCTGCTGGCTGAATAAACGGTTTACATAAACACTAAGACTTGACAAACTTTCATTTTCCTACCGTAGGACCAACCACAAGAGCTACTCCTATTGTTCTAGCCTTCAAATGAGATCGAGATTAAATTGCTTTTTTTGATTGCTCGCTGGGAATGTTCAACACGTAAACAAATAGACTTGACCAATGAGGGTTACTTGCTGGGGGAGGACGCCAGTCGGTGAGATAAGGCTAGATGTTAGTCAGTCCACAAATCCAGATTGGTGGAGAACTGAAGAAAAGGGGTGAGAACCATTATAATTTGAGGTTGTGCAGCACGTGTTCCCTATTTAGTCCTTTCTACTTCATGTGCTGTCCGTTTCACGTTGAGCGCAGTGAATGCTGCGCAGTTTAAATTCACATCCGGTGAATCGAGGGGGTTGGTTGCGGAGTTAGTAGACATTTGAAAGCCTCTATGATGAGTGCTTGTCTGTTACGGAGAAGGCTCTAGTGAGAAGAAAGAATGAGAGAACAGGAGAGAGAGATCAACACAAGCAGAGAGAGAGAGGCACACGTCTACCCACCCACACCTTGACTGTGGGGTGGTTAAGCCTGCTGCTTACTTACAATTGCGAGAGAGCCCTGTGAACAGGTTCTGCTATGAGACAGCGCACATAATTCTAACACCTTTTCATATGATGGTTGTTTGTGTTGTTGAGTGTGTTTTGCTGTCGCGTCCGTTACACCTATTTCGACTGGCTTTGACATTGATACAGCATGTTGAATACATATATATCAATCCGTCTTTCTGATGAATGAGCAGAACACGTCAGTTAGCGACAGATCACAAATTTATTGTCGTATGTACGATTATCAAACAAAATGACTTGTAGTAATTTAGATCTGATAAGACAGTTAGTTTTTCAACGAAGTGCTTGGTGCAACCTCGGATCAACTCCCATAGATTTGTTTAACTCGCCTGATTGGCTCTCCTCGACGGCTTCTGACACGACCGATGATGCAAGCAAAGGTGTGAGTCCGGGAGGAGAATGGAACCGTGTAAAAAGTGGAGGACTGAAATTTGGAATACAAACCATATTGGGAATTGATTCACTGCAGGATGGACCACAGGAACCAAAACAAAATTTGGCATTCTCAAATGAAGACGGGTGTGATACTATCTGTGAGTCACATCAGAATAAACATCAGACTCGAGAGCACAGTATTTTCAAGTTTTCTGATTGCTCTACGAGAACAGAGATCACAACCCAATCACAACCGGATAATCTTCGAATAAAACGACAATATCAGACAATAACTGATTCAAGGATGGAAACGACAAGAATAATTTCAAAACGAACTCCAACAAGTTGGCCTTCGGAGAAAGCTAAATTATATGCCAGTGACATTTGTGACGCCCGAGAACCAGATGACAAATCCACAGTAAGCAGATAATGAACATTTGTACATGTGTGCAGCTCGATTTGCTTCTTAAAATATTGTTTAAAATAACTGGTTAACAGCTGGTGGTCATTTTTTAAGGCAGCACGGCAAACTAATTCTATCAACTTATTCACCACTATGACATTGGGCTAACAGCAACCCCAAGAGCAGTATCCAAATTGCTAATGATCACAGCAGTAATGACAATAGTCAAATTCTCTTCTCCTTTCGTTACCACCTGATGCACGTGAAAGATAAATACAGAACTATAAAAGTACGTACCGTAGCACTTGTTTAACTACCTCTCCCTCAAATACCTATATTCCAGGTTAAAATTAGATAGCATATAATCACTGACGGAACAATGGGTCTAGGTATCTAAGTTAGATAGGTCTAGCAAGTACTACCACCAGCGCAGCAACATCAACTGGCACCGGTGAATATCCATGTTCCCTGACCGGCGCAAAGTTGAGGTGACATTGAATGTTAACCGCACTCCACAGTAGTCAACTGATCGAAATTAAGTCACGCAAACAGCTCAGTTGTCATGACTATCGGTCATGCCAGACTGAGGTTGTCTACTTGCCCTCTTAGGATGGCAACACCCATGCGATCCACGTAATGAACCTTAGAGTATGGAACTTAAACTTCGTCATTATGAACAGATGATAAAGTTTCATAGTCCATGCATTGTCACTCCCGCAATCTGTACACGCAAATTGTCATGTCTACTAGTTGTAGTTTTCTGGAGCCGCTTTCTAAGAGTATGTGTTCGACTATTATGTCGTTCAAGTTATCTGGCGTACTCTCCCACAGACTTCTTGCTTGTCTTCGATGTCTTTGGCATTTACCGTATGAACAGCTTTGGTTTTAAAATCCAAACAGCTCGCCCGAGCTTACCCAGTCTGGTCATGTCAACGGTCAATTGTTGCCTATTTGCAAATCGTAGCTGTATTCCTGTGGGAGATGTAAAATGTAGTTACTATCCAGATGATAACGTGACCTAGAATGAACCTGGAATACAAATACCACACCACATACTTGACGAATGCTGAAGTTTTCATGACGATACGATGAGCGTACCCATAGTAGATGCTTTAACTTAGTGTTTCATCCGATAGTAAATGACAAAATTTTGCTTATTTGAAGTGTGGCATCCATGAGTGGCATTTTAGTAACGAAAGCAAAGATACCTTCAGGTTCCGCATCAACTAACAACCACACTGTCATGAGTTCGAACTCGAGTCACCTGGACTGGCCATGCCAAGGTTTGGTCAAGTTTACAATATCACATCCTGCACAGGTAGATCAATGCTAGTTGATTAAGGGCCAAAAAGTTTACTTGACTATATATCCTTACATTCTAACCTAAATATTACCACACGTCCAGTCTTTGAGCACCCAGTTGCTCATGACGTATAACACAGATTTTTGTTAGATAATTCCTCTCTTAATTGTTTTATGTGTAAACATGTCAATCACGGTTAACTCAGAAAAGTCAAAGACGGTTGTCACATTTTCATTAATATTGAACCCTGATTGATCAAATAGCTAATCATCAGCGAACATGTTAAAAATGAAATGTTATGAACGAGTATAGTTTTAAATTGTATTGATCGTTCGAGTTCAGAGACAAACACAACTGTTAGAGAGATAGTGGAAATCAAAATGCAAAAACCACATTCCCTTATGAGTGCGTGTTTGCCTAAGCTGACGGTTAAGTTGCCTGTAACTGTTAAATTATCACGTATGATCTACCACATTTTTTGGGGGGACTGATTTCCATTTTTCAAGTATTGTTCATATCGTTTAGTTGTTTTTGTATGATCTCACTAAGATGTGTGGTGGATCATCGTTTGAAATTAGTTAGCGGAAGTTTGATGAAAACAATATCGCATTCAGATAGGTGACAAAGATCGCTGACCTTGAAACCGATGAAATTAGATCATCTCATCACATACAGCTTATTCGCTAATCTGTGTTCAGGTTTAGTCTGGTTATCTGGTCTGTTTTGGAATATGGGTAATCAGTCATTTGATTTTCTAAAGCATTTTCCTAAAATGGACGATATCATTTCTAGGGGGGGTTCCATTATGTCCTGCAGGCATGACATTAGGAAAGTGGATAGAATGGAGTTGACAGGAAAGCACTCCAAATGTCTTGATATGAAGATGGAAGAGTTCTTCCAAATAACCCCCAGCTTGAAGTTGCTGAAGTGATAGGATTATACCAAACTCAATCTATTTGAAAGCTTATACTAGGTAAGAATAAATCGTGAACTTAGTTGTTACCGTTATGAATTTACTACTCACATAATATATGTTGAGCGAGGGGAACGTTGAGGCTGTGGTTAAGAAGCTTAGCGGGGGATAAGCTCAGCACGGTTGGAAACCACTCTCCTGCACTTTTAATAAACAATCTGGATGTGACCTCTGATCGACAGCCAGTCATGTGGTTGGTACAAAACGCACACCGAATGAGTGGCTGCTTTTAATCCAGAATATATTTTCATCGATACTAGCCGTTAGATAAAACTTCCATTTTCGATCTTGTTTCCGGGACAGAATGACAGATTGTATGTATTTGCGAATAGAGTAATATCACTCGCCATTAGTGGTACCACATGAACATTACCGAGATTAGGCAGTTATTCATGTGATCGGTTGTTGAAAACTCAATGTGGCACAGCACTCCGGTGAACCGGTAAGGTGAACTTGTTGTTCCAGATGACAGCACTCTCCGATGATGGGGACGCACTTGCATATCGAGGTTACGCAGCCCACTAACTCCGGGCACATTCTGATAATAAGATTCCGATCGTTTTGGACAGTCGTTTATGGAACGGCCTGAGACAAAGGGTAAACGAGAGTGAGCAATTCTGGTTACCATGTGTTATGACGTAATAAAGCATGCTTCCGCAAATTATACATAGGGGCTGATATTGAATACGTCAATAGGATTCGATGTTATGCTGCCACGGAAAGATAGACTAGCGTAACACGCATCGTGAACTTGCCAGCTTTCTTTCTGAGAGCAAAACTGTTGATTTATGGATTCCCTTCTGTTACTGAGATTTTTCAACTAGTTTGTTCGACAAATAAGAGGTATGGTAGGAAGCTTGTAATGTTTGTAATGTACACCCAGCCTTGAATAAAAATAAAAGGCATAAAGAGAACGATTAAAAATGATGTTTTACGTTCCGGAAACAGTAAGCGCGACAGAAATATGAACAGCAAAAGTCGACGTGAAACTTGAACACAGAAGGAGAAAAGTAACCTGAACAAGAGCTCTTGAGCACTAAACCGCTCATGATAACGGTGATCAGAGATTATACACCATCTCGAAGATTTTCGGTTGGGCGCGTTGTCTGATGAATATATACGCTACGTCTTAGATTAAAGTAAGCTGTCAATGAAGTACCACGACAGATTCAAGCTTAGTCCTATAGATTTGACATACCTTGTCACTGAAAAAGTGTCGTTTGTATTCTAGTCGACTCATATGGTGTTGTATTCTCAGTAAATGACCTCATAGTGCAGCAGCTGATGTAAGATTCGGCAAATCGAAATAAGATTGCCCTCGACACATCGACCGTATTTCGATAATTGACCCATTCTAGGTGTCAGACGTTTTATAGAATTCGTTACTAGATTAGTCCCAGGTATGCCTTGGATGCAATGACACCCAGCATTCCACCTCCGGAAAGATCGCTCAGTGTGTAATTAGCGACCAATTGTAGCGAAAAGGCGTTCAGTAAAGCACAACCTTTATTGCCCAACTCACTAGTTCACATGCTGCGCGCGCTCTCGCGTTTATGAGTCAGAATTCTAGTCCACAACACCCCGAGGTTTCCGCTCACGCGTCGTGTGCACTTCTACCCGGTTTAGGTGTGTGATTGGCGCCTTCTACC
>JTDE01003485.1:7381-22765 GCA_014338405.1 Paragonimus skrjabini miyazakii
CTTGAATTTCATGCTGTGAAATTACTGTGTCTCACATTACATCAACGCCGGTCATGTCAAAAATACTGACCGAACAACATCAGTCAACCTATATATATATATATTCTGTTGAATCTGCATTGTGCAAAAATTATCCTATGAATTAGTAATGGCAATTTGACAATATATCATCGCTAAATTTATTTCAGTAACACCGAAAGATAATCGAAAAAACATTGAGAATCTCACAATGTGAATAGTTGCGCAGTAGAATTTCGGATGATTGTATATCACTAGTTGAATATATTTCTCATACGAGTCTATGAATCGGCATTTCAGATCAAATTCCAGTCACCTTCTTCTCAAACGATCACATCATCGAAAGTCAATATAGGTCGTTTGTTTAAAAGAGCGCCAGCTGTAGATCTATGGTGAACAATGACCATAGTTTCAAGGATATTCCCATGCTCTAATTGGAAGCTGAAGACAAACCTTAACAAAACACAAACCAAGACATGTACCGAACGGGTTTCAAAGGCAATGAGTTTATGGTGTGTCGCAGATTGACATTTTCGAGTATGTGTACCGGATTTTGAATGGAACAGACTAGCATATACACTCAATGAATTTGAGTTGCCAAAATACTTAAACAATGCACGTCTTTATCCTATCACCACGAAAATAATAGTGTTATTTCCGATTCTTCACAAAATTAGCATTGTTTTCTGATAAAAATTGCGTAACTCCACACTAAATTTGCAGAGGGGGTGGATGAAAAATTTGTTGGTCAGTTTCCACTGAATAACAACACGACATTATTTACCAGTACATATTCATCTAAACGTGATAATACCAAAGATCGAACATTGGTTTCACATCATTTTGTACACAGAGATTAAAGACCTTGTTTATTTGGCTAGTTATTTGTAGATCCATATATTAATACTGGGACAGCCTTCGAATTAGCTAAATTTGATTTCTATATGCTTACATATCACTAGATTAAACTAAGTTTGCATCGTACGTGGCAATGTATTTTGGTCAAATTTCCATCGTGTAATAGCTCCAATCAAACAAAATACTCAGAGTGAGTCCATATTAACCAAGAGAAATAAAAGCACTAAAATTTGCAAGCATTTTTATGCACAATTCATTATCTTTTCAGGGATGCAACAATTTATATCGAGTGGTTTGTTCAACTTAATTCCGTTGTAGATTCTGCTAAGGTGAAAATAGGTGAGGATCAAATATCGCATTTCAGTTCAATGAAGTTAACCATGTGGATTAGACTTTTGCTCTCTCATATTTTCTGGCTTGACATTATACGCCATACAACCTATCTACAGATGTCAATTTACCCGGAATTGTAACCGAGAGATACATGATACTTGTCATGATTTGAAACATTAATTTACTCATTTCAGATGTAAAGAAATACCGTACAAGTAAGTTGTGAACAACCGTCGATTCCACCGGTTACAGAGGAAAGGCTGATAATTTTTAAATTTTTCATAGACAATCAAATATCTCGTTAGTATGTAATGCCTTTTTATGTTGCAAGTTGAAGTACTGTAGTATGTTGGGTCATACAACTTGCAATGCTTATATACAGCTGCTCAAATAACATTCATCAACCAATTAGTGGATAAAAAGCTTCATATGTAATCTTAGTAATCATTTACGAGCTAACGTTTTCTTCCTAAACAGTGATAAAAAAAAGACCTGTGGTTGTGTGTTCGCAAATTAGCTAACTCCAAGGTTTCACAATAAATACATTTTGCAACTCGTTTGTGTTCTTATTTGTAACACATATTTGTAGGTAGGCTTATGCTCAGTTAATGGGAAGTATTGGCGAGCACGCCTGCATGAGTATGGTTATTACGCATCATATAAAACATTCAGAAAATAGAACTACGCAAATTTACCTAATTGTTCAACCTGCAATATGCTTTCTTCAAACATCATGTTTGGATTAGTGTTACTTCAACATTGTCAATTTGCTTCTCCAAAAGGCGTAACCTACCCGATTTCTTCACCCACACTCGAAGTAGTCACATGCACAATTGATGGCACATCGATGCAACTCAGCTGCTCTAATTCATCGCAAATCGGATGTGATTTTCAGATTGTATTATAATTTTGGTTGGAGATAAATTAGTAGAATATCCCAGAGATTCATAAATTTTTCAATTTAGGTTCAGAAAACGTATGCGTGGTTATCGTAAGCATGTTGACTAAACAATGCACCTGCATTGTTGATGTGTTACAAAGCGAATCCCTGTGCAAATTCCAGCGAACGTAACATTGTTGTATTAATAACAAAAATTCGTTCAACTAACAGAAATGCTGTTGCAACCAACGCGGTAATCGTAGCATCAACAAACTAACCAACATAACTACCTCCAGTATGGTCACATAGGTATATTTGTCTCCCCTAAATTGAAATAATTGTCCACTCAGATCAATTTATTGGACAAATCTTAAGCAATCATCTACGCGGTTGTGGTAGGCGCCACCAGTCAGCAAAAGATTGAAATTCAAGTTCGTCCTAGACGAGAAGAACACTTTAGACACAACGGAAAGTGATTCAGGCACCCACCTAATACGCTGGTGCTTGACAACCTGATGACTTGGGGAATAGTAGGTCAACTAACAATCTAACAAAGATGAAAACACATCTTCGGTAGGTTTATCTGGATTCACTGGATTCTCTCCTCATGATGAATAATCGTTTAACATTAAAGATCAGTTCCAACGCTGGTAACCAGATAGAAAACTTGATTGAGAAATGTCAGTTCAAGCATCCCCAAGGCTGTATTGAAGCCTTTGTCACACAATGGCGCGCTAACAAGTAAGCCGGCAGACTAAGTGAGGAGCAGAGCATTATCGTCATACATGACTGCAGGCACGCCGCCCAACATTTCTGGCAGACACAACTCAACCGAAGATTACGGCTGAATCGAAGAATTTCATAACTTGTGATGTGGTCATCTTTTTAAAGTGGAGTCAAAAGTGCCGGCCTCTTCCGTGCCGTAGATATGTGAAATTTACAGTTTGTATCTTGCTATGCGTTTCAACAAAACTCCAAAGTTATCAATTGACGATTATCACATTCCTTTGCATGCCGCCTTCTGCGAGTAGTCTACAATGCACGCCTCAAATAATGCTTGCAGTACGTCTTAATCGACCACAAGTGACGAAAATTAAGAAAATCTCAAACGTTGAGAGACACAAGTAAACGTCTGCCAGAATCAGCACCGCAGTAAATCGTCTCGTATTGTCTCGTGTAAAGTGATCGAACAGACTCACCAACTGCTTAATTATTTTCTGCGAGAAAAACAAATGGGTTGCTGCGAACGAAATTTGAAAGAGTAAGCCTCAAATGTGGTTTACAAATAACAAGGACAGAACTGTTTCTAAAATTTTGCCAGAATGGAAGCAAGCCAAATAGAACACCTAATGACAATCTAACTCATTGCTTCTGCCAAACCTTGATATTAGGTAGGCCTCAAATTTTCACAACCACCAGAATGCTTGTAAAAGTAATATAAACAACTCATCGTTAATACACTTTCGTTGGTCATCAGTGGCATTGGTAGAATCTAAATTGAACCGTTCGAGAAATCCTGTCTGGGCACCCAAACACATGGATCATTTGATGCATTCTATATGATGCCGAGAGTTAGGTAAGTTATTGGATCTAAATGTGAAATTTCTAAGCTCACGGTAAGATCCCGTCGCTTGGCTACAGCGTTTGGGCTGTTTCATATCCTACTGTAGGGCAAGTGTTCTACAACAGTGCACCTTGGAAATTGTCGAATCTGTCATTTTACGTATACGAAGTGAATGAAGACGCAAGTGAACTATTCTGCTAAGGACAACTGATAACAACGGCGTATTTAGTACCTTCTCTGCATACACACTTCGGTCACGCCAGCTAAAATAATGGTCAGTCACAGGTCACGGTTTGTGCACCATGATAACAAGTAGGAATAATTGTGTCACCCAGCTACAATTAATAAAAATGAAGCTCAGTGCGTTTGATTTTGGGCTAACATATTGTCTGTGATGCGCACACGTTAACAGCAATGTGATTGGCCGACGTTCGTAAATTTGCTATGACAGTTAGGTGTGGAAAAAAAGTACGCAGCGAGTTTCGAAAATTGTTTGTTCAAGATTTAACTTCATTCGGTCATGAGAAGCTTCAAGCAACCCTGAAGCAACAGTACAATGGTTAGCTCACGTCTTTGAATAGAAATTGGTTTCATTTGTGACAAAACAGTTCGATTGCGGCATAGTTCGTCCCAAGATATTTGTTTGATGAAACTTCCGGATACAACCGAGTGTTATGATTAACCTACCAAACATTCCTGAAAGATAGAGATAACTGAGTAAATTGACGGGACATATCTATTCGTTAAGGAACATTGTATATATTTCTGAAGGTTCTTCCCACTTGTTTTTTGGTTCCTTCACAGGCTTGTTCAAACTTAAATAGTTTTCCTGTGTTTAATGTGCGGACAGTTTTCCCAGGTGAACACTATGGATGCAAACACGTTCACTGTAGTTGTACAAGTAGCTCATGCTAATTATACAATTTCATTGGACTAACCTTCAAAAACCGACCAGTAAGCTAAGAGAGAATGATTAGCTGTGATTACCGTTGAATCAGTCGAAGTGTGCGTGCCTGCCACATCAGCCAATTAAACTCGTATAGTTTGGCGGAACTGGTTACGCATACACCAAGCTTACTATGGATTAATGGGAAAAGCCCCATCATCACCAACTCTTCTTAAATTTCATAGGAGTGAACATTATGTTATATGAACCCTCAAACAGACTGCTGGGAATACAGGGAGAGAATCCAAAACGTCTATAATGTGCGAAACATCAAGCAAAACTAAACTCTAAATTTACATTTTGACAGCGTTAATTTCTTCGGGCCCATATGCCTCACTAACAAATTAGTAATCTAGTTATCATCGATACGTCAGCTGTAACCCACCAAGCTGGATAACATTCATCCGAAGAGACGACCAGCAATTCACAGAATACGGATGATATATCGCGCACACATTATAGAATATAAATGCAAATTTTGACCACTGACACTATAATGATTGAAAATATTTGGCATGAAAAGATTGGATTTTGAAAATATGAAACTGCGGAAGCTCCAAAGGAATTTACCTCTAGGATTGCAGTTTTATAGGAGGCGAGACGTTTGGCGTCAGTCGTTTTAAAAATGTCGGAGCAAAACCGGTCAAGGATTATATTCATACAGACTCAATGTGAATGACCGGCAAAGTATGGAGACATGAAGAAGGTATGCCGCAACAGGATAGAACTGGTACGCATAACTGCATACGGCATTCCAATCAGACCACATCAGTTGTATAATAAAATCACCATTCAAATCACAAAGCGCTGTGACTGAAACACTGACTGTTCAGCGTTAAATTTAACGAAGCCGACTAGAGCAGCAAATCAATGATGTTAGAGTGATCTTAACAAATGCCGGTAACAGCCCTCAAACTATCTGTAAATTAACCGGGGTAATCCCACTCCTGTATAGTTCACGCTCATGCAAGTATGATCGACATGGTGAACGGAAAAATGACGTTCGGCAGCATAGCTAATGACGCGATACCTTTTAATCTGGGTTAATCATTGACGTTAAATTCCAGATTGTACACAATTGTACGCAGAATCGAAGGTACGCCGCTTGCAGTCATTCTGGAGTAATTGGGCCAGTTGATTCCGACGGTTGATTGGAATTTCGTGCAAGTAATTCTATATTACTTGCTTTGGGCAATCAGCCTGCAACTGTGCACTTAGACAGTATTCCCCCATTCGTGTTTTAAAGCTTCTCCTAATTTGTCTTTTAAACAACAGGACAGTTATATATAATCGTTGCACCTGGTTAACCTTTTGAACTGAGTGTCCTGTATGCCAATTTCGTACCTTTTACACTCATATCTCAATAAACGTTGATGCTGATCTATTCTGCCTTTTCTTGTTCATCCACACAAAATGACCGACGCCGAAGTAAGTCGAGTGGGCACAAGCAACAGTTGTGTATATTGCTTCTTATCTCGTTTGTGTGTGCATATTTCCGTCTCTACTCAGCACTACCGAACGCGAACAACTTTATCTGATCCTTCGCAACAAACACATGACACCCGGCACGGGCTAGCACCAAGCTCTATGGTCCATTCATGGGGATGAGTCAGTTAGGCACTTAACCGTGACCCACAATTTCCAAACCAATAAACTGTGTGCTGTGATATTGAGAAGGATGGTTTGACGAGCTGGCTTTGTAATCAGCCTAGTGGTGATCAGGCATCAATATGTTGTGACTACCAAAGATGCTTCGCCTGGGCAGTAGTCAACTGCAAGGCATCCATTAAAAGATATATGAAAAAACAAAAACACAAATTCAAGCGCTGTTATACAAGACTTAGCTGTATCCGTATATTACAGTGTAATCCTGCCCAGCGCATATTCACGTATCACGCAATCACTTCCTCTTTACAGTCTTTATGGCATTGAGACCTGATACGTAATTTTCGTGCGTTCAAGTTGTTCTGTGCTACACACAAGCGACGTTGCGCGTTACACAACAAATCTACAGTAATAGACTTGAGGTATAACCAACATAAGAATGCCGGTGTTGCAAACTTGATGGCTTATCAACAATAAAAGGATCAGCATTTGAACAGAAGAACATTAATAGACTGTATATGATTACTAAATGTTAAACGAAATGTCATAATACCCAGCTAATTCGAGAATGTTGCCTGTACTTCCCTGGATCTCGTTTTCAATGTTTCATCGCATAGACCTTCAAAAGTCCAAGCTTAAATATTATTGCTAGTCGTTATTAAACATATGGGTACTAATGACATCCATCTTGTGACAGTCGTATTATGAATACACTCTGGGGCAATCACAAGTGAGACTGTAAACGACCATTGAATCTATTACGCGTTCAGTTACCGAGAAGTCATGATTTTTGATATCAATTTTGTCTTCACGAACCGTTCGTTAGAAACTTTATCATGTCTTTAGAATTCTGGAGAATCGTTGAACAGTGCTGAATTAATATGCAAAGACCCACCGTGTTCTTCTCTACACAGTTCAGTCTCTGCGTGAGCAAACTTCCCGCATAGGTTACCAAAAGCTCCCTGACATTGAGAATTATACATTATCTTGTTCATAATTACACCCGTAAAGTTCATGCATTTTAACAGAAACCATTGATTGAAATCTGCCCAACAAGGAGACGTTTATTGGCTTTGTACGAAATGAGCATTGAAACTCGTTTCATCGATCCACGCAAAGCTCACACCTGGCTGATAACAGATTCTAATCACAAACTTGTGTGCACCGTATTCAGCCTGTCCGGTTATTTCGAAGGATGAGGAAACAGAACCGCTCCGTTCAACTTACTATTTTATCATCTGATGGACCATAAGTATTCGATTTGCCTGACAGTGCAGTCGTTGAAATCTTTGATTCGCTACACTGTTTCTAGGTCAGATAACCCAAACGACATTGGTGTTCACGTTTCCGAAAACTGCGCACAATCATAAAGGTTTTCACAAAGTGCCTTCATAATACTGATAACAGTGAGTGAAAGTTAACATAGTAGTGAAGAAATTAAGTGTGCTTGATGGAGGAATTGGCCTGAAAATTAGAATTCACTGTTTCCAGCTGGCATCGAGTAGACACACGCACACAAATACTCTGTACATCAAGTTTATTTAATCACTCTGGGGAAAGTCATGGGCGCATTCACTCTGCAACTTTCTCCTTATGTTCTGCTGCATAATCTACCCAAGATTCAAGAAGCACGAATGATTGACTAGGTCTAAAAAAAGGCTACTGCCTGTCAAGATACAAAAACAGTCCGTGCTAGGAACAGTCATCCGTCATGTAGAATATCGGTGAATAGCCTAATGTCAAATACTCATTATAAATGGTTGCACAAATCTCATGTGGTTTTACATTCAACATTAATCTATCATTTTGCACTGTACTAGAATTACCCTGGGATGTCTGAATTTTAGGGACGAGAATGAGTATCGTATTTTCTGAATACAGTTAGTCTTGAAGAGGTTGTATGCACAATCCCAGAACTGGTTTCAACTATCGCATTATACTGACCCTCTAAAGAGTAACTTTTGTATTCTGTTGCGCAACCATCATTCACTTACTTCTAGATTGCGAATACAATTGCATGCAGCAAAAATAATATTTTTTGAGAAGATTGGCTCCTGTAACTCTCTGATTGGATCTATAAACCAATGTGTGGAGAAAGGATTGCTCGTTCACACCAGTGTTGGTCACTATTGTGGAAATGATTTCTTCCATTATGAGGAATAGTATCCTGCCAGTGTTTATTATGAATGCTTTGAATGGTTGTAAAATAGTCAGTTAGTGAGACTTCTATTTCCGCGAATTTGTTCGGGTATTCTTGGCACACACATCACTAACAGAATTCTCTGCGTACATTTTCGCTGCAAATTCATGCGTTATTTCTTTGTTAGTTGACTGTTCAAGGTATGATATGGTTGGCGGCATCCGAAACGGATTAGTCTGTCACAGTAACCGAAGCAAAAGGACGCACGCGCTTCAAACCATCACCCCAAGTGGCTTGCGCTGCACCACTTACGGTTCCACTCACACACCACGTATCCAGTGTAAACCCGAAGGAATAAGACCAGTAGGTGCGTGAGTGAGTCCTTTGTGTCCAGCTAGCCAATGCTGGTTAGCCAATTGAATGGCTAGCACGGAAAGGAAACCCTTATCTCTCGGAAAATAAACAGTGAGAGAGACTGCAATGACAAGATCTATACTAAGAAGAAAGATATGTAAACTATAATACAAGAAGCATTTCAATATACGAGTGCATGCTAGAGCATCTCAGAGAGGATAAAGTTGACAGACAAAACTCAAAGTTGAACTACGAAAAGATCAGACAAACGATTCATCATTCATTACACCAACATAGCCCAAGAAAAGAGTAGGTAGAAGATCACAGACACCCAAGTTGCTGAAAAGAGGGGCGGATTAGTTGTCAAACAACCCTGGTCTTGGTCGATGCAATAGTTAACAGAAGTAGAAGGGATATGCTGGTATGACCTACCTGAGCCTAACCTACTCGTTGTCTCTTCGCCGACGATGCACTATGAGTACGCTGGTGGTAAACTAATCCCAAACGGCCAGCGCATTGGTGGCCGCACACATCACAACACCATATAGTATTGTCACCACGACCTATGGCACCGATGGATACTTTGCGTACCGCGCGCTTTCGTTCTCGGCCGCGCAATAACTGTTCATTGAACTCAAGGATGCCCGTCCAAATCGTATTCCTCCAGGCAGTCCGGTTCAACGCCAAGTCTTCCCAACATCTAAAACCAACTTTACAACGTGAAAGACACCTGCACAGCATCCTGGTATCTCAGCTTCTGACCACCAGGAGTTCGCTTACCTGATCTCGGTTCTCCATACAGCACCTGTTTCAGAATACGGTTATCGTCCATCAGACGAGTATGACCAAGCCAACGAAGCTGATACAACATCAACAGGGCTTCCATCCCGTTCATGTCCGCTAGCCGCAGTACCTCAGTGTTCAGAACCATGTCCGACCACCGAATACCCAAGATGCATCTTAGACATTGCAAATGAAAGTGGCTCAGATATCGAAAGTTCCGCTGATACAATGTCCACGTTTCACTGCCACACAGCAGTATAAACAGCACTATTGAGCGGTAGGCGAAGAGCTTAGTGCTCGGCTTTAGGCTGTGGTTCTTCCAAACATCTTTTTCAAGACGTCCGAAAGCAGTACTGGCCTTTGCCACACGAGCTGTCAACTCGTAGTCCACGGACAGATCGGTGGACAGATTGCTGCCCAAGTAGCAGAAATCTGTGCAGCTGCTGACAACATCTCCATTAACACGGATTTGAGGTGAAGGTGCACAGACAGCACTTCCGCCTGGAGAAGGCTGAAAGAAAGAAAATGTCTTACCT
The DNA here is from genome assembly GCA_014338405.1 of Paragonimus skrjabini miyazakii. Classification (NCBI taxonomy): domain Eukaryota; kingdom Metazoa; phylum Platyhelminthes; class Trematoda; order Plagiorchiida; family Troglotrematidae; genus Paragonimus; species Paragonimus skrjabini miyazakii. The sequence goes on from JTDE01003485.1 coordinate 17,399, forward strand.
GTGTTGATATCCAGTCCAAACTTGGATGCCGCGGTCGCGAAAGCCGTGGCCAATCGTTGTAGTTCGTCCTCGCTATGTGCGAACAGCGCACTGTCATCTGCAAACAGAAGCATGCGCATCATTGAGGTGTGTAACGGGGTTGGGGCTCCGAACCTTCGAATATTCAGTAGGCGACCATCCGTCCGGTACTCTACCTCAACACCATCCTCCCCATTTTCCCGAAAAGCAACTGTTAGCATGGCAGTCAAATATAAGCTAAATCGGGATGGAGCCAGGACACAACCTTGCTTCACGCCAGTGACAATGTCAAAATCATCAGAGGTAGATCCACACGATTGCACCTTCGCCCTCATGCCCACATGCAGCAATCTAATCAAACCGACGAACTTACCTGGACATCCAAACTTACCAAGCACCGTCCACAGCGCCTCGCAGCTCACGGAGAGGGTATACAGGGGCTGTTTGCGTTCCCGGCACTTCTCTTGAAGCTGTCGAGCAACGAACACTAGGTCGATCGTACTCCGATTTGCCAGGAATCCGCATTGCTCTTTAGGAACATTGGCCGTCAATACATTCGTATTCAGCCGGTTTAGAAGGATTCTTGCAAGCGCCTTGCTTGCGCAGCTCAGCAGACTGGTGCCCCAATAGCTGTCGGGGCATTGCTTGCTATGCTTACCTTTAAACAAAGGTATTATCACAGCATACTGAAAATCTTGTGCCATCACCTCGTGCTCCCAGATGGAGTGAACCAGCTGGAGCATTGCACGTTCCATCGCAGGCCCGCCATTCTTCAGGATCTCACCTGGCAATCCACCTTAACCTGCAGCCTTACCGTTGCGAAGTTGACCAATCGCTCTCTGCAATTCTAGTAAATCAGGAGTGAGAGCAAGTGAAGACTTGGCCTGTTACGGCAGGCTGTTCATGGTCTCCCAATCAATGGTAGCAGGACGATTTAGTAGGCTACCAAAGTGTTTGCGCCAGACTTTCATGATGTCCTCTGGCATGGCGCACGGACAGCTGGTGTCCACGTCTACCAGTGCTTTAGTAGACTGGATAGATGGACCGAATATCGCTTTGGGCGAATCGTAGAACTCCTTATGCTGCCGACGATCTGCGAAGCCATGCATCCGCTCACTCCGCTTCATCGATCGGTTGTCCTAGATTCCGCGAACACGCTCGACCAGTTGACGGCGGATACTTCGGAACGTGGCCTTCTTCGCCTCATTGTCCGGGTACACCGTGGAAGCAGCAAACGCGGTATTCTTCTCTCGTATCAGTTCGGCGATAACCGCGTTGCTGCCGTTGAACCAGTCCGGATGTTTCTGGCGTTTGACACCATTCGATTCGGTGGCTGTCGTCGTGATCCGTTCTTTGATGAACTGCCACATACCCTCAGGAGTAGTGGATACAGGAACGCCGTGCAGACGGGCGGCAACTGTACATTGAAAAACAGTCTTCGTCTCGCAGTTTTCCCCTTTGTTTGATGTCCAACTTCTGTCGTTGTCCGGAAGATCAACAATAGACAGACTTGCGTACATGAATAAATAATTTACTCCTGACCAGTCTATGATCGGTGCTACATTCAGCGCCGCGCACCACTCGCGTGATACGCAATTCACGAATGTCGCGCTTTCGCACAATCACGTAGTCAAGCAAGTGGTGATGACTGCTTCGTGGATGGGTCCACGTCGTAATGTCGCTCGCATCCAGCTGGAATCAGGGGTTCGTGATAGCCAGCTCGTGAGTAGCACACAGGCGAAACAGACGATCACTGTTCTCGTTTACTGAATCAATGCCGTAGGGTCCGAGGACTCCCGGCCAAGCTGCCGAGTCGCGCCCGACTCGAGCGTTTAAGTCACCCAGAACAAACTCTCTATCTCACTGGCACCGACTGAATTGTGACGGACAGTTGATCATAGAACTGATCCTTTGTATCATCAGTGTGATACATATTTGGACCATAAACACTTTTTAATGTGGCACACTTACCTTTACCAAGTCGCAGGCGCATAGACAGTATTCGAGGGCTGATGCCGTGCGGTTCACCTATTATCAAAGCGTTGATGCGATCAGCGACTGCGAAACAGACACCAAGCTTCCGAGCACCATCTGTCGAATTACGTATCCAGTGGGAGGTGTACGTGACACCTGCTTCTCGTAAATTACTTTGGTCCACAAGCCTCATATCGCTCGAGTGTCCTACGCCAATTCGATAGCGACGCAGACCCATCGTAACCAGTACAATGCGCCACTCCAGCCGTCCTCTGGAGGTGCATCGATCAAGCAGCGTGCGCACATTCCATGCTCCAACACGGAGAGTTTTGCGTCCCCGAGACTGTATCAGGTTGCTCTTCGGACAGCCAAAACCTAAGTGAGCATTATCTGCTCGGGGATTGATATTGGGGGGACATTATGAGTGTGAGCGATTGGCAGTGGCGTATTTTCGCCTATCCACCTTGCCATTTGCAGCAGATATGGCAACCCGGTTTACCCTGCGCGACGGCCGATGCAGTAGGGTTTCTGTTGTATGGTCCTGGTTTTTATGGGCTTCGGCTACTGCCAGGATGCCCAGGCCTGGACAGAAGAGTGATTAGGGCCCCAACCAAAGCCTTTGGCTTAAAAGCCTGTACTGCAAGGCAGCAGGTGACACACACGCACTCATACGCAGCAGCATCAACCATCCAGAACAGGCCCGACAGTCACAACCCAAGACATTCGGTACGTTTACATAGAGATAATACTGCACAGTCAAACCAACCACACATACTGCACAGACAAACCAATCACACATACAGAGAATCAGATCAGGCAGAAAAAACATAACAAACCCAACCGAAACACAACATACTGACACCACACACAACGAAAACCTAACAACGGACGCATCTGCTTTTTGTCTGGCTGCTCCCCTTTGGCCAATCTGACATGGTTGAACCTGCAACGACCGAGGTCGCAGTCAGCACAGCCCTCCGGATCAAAACAGCACACAAGCCGGACCACCACGCCAAGGTGGCAATATATCAACATATATGATGACACACATATGAAGACTTTGAATAGTAGACTGAAGTTGGGATTCTAATTTGTCTGTGAATACGTCTGTCAGCAGTGGACCGAAGGAGGATCCCATTGCTACCCCTCCCGAATGTCAATATAGCTCGCCGCTGAACAAGAATTGAATACTGAGGCTAAATCTAAAAAATGATCCTTTTAAGTCTGGTTTTTGTGGATCGAATACGCTTTCCGGTTATTCTATCTGATCACACAAAATGTTGATTGTCTTTAAAAAAAAGTAGTCCGGCGTGCCAGTATTCAGTTGATAAAACAATAGTCGAGACGAGAAAACACAAACCTGGTGAAGAGCGTCTTTGACACGATGTAATTCTTCGGTGGCCTCTCGTTGAGCCTCGTCGAGGCGAGTGATGCGTTCTTGACATACGGTGATGTCGTTTGAACAAGACGACTGCTTAGCACGTAGCGTCCGGCAAAACTCCGATCAAGCCTACTCCGACATCCGACGTATCATGCCCATCTGATTGTAGATGTTTTAGCTTAACTTTAATATCGATAAGTTCGTTCTCAATCCGTTCAAACAATGCCAGATCACATTGAACAGATTTTGCAAGCGTTTCATCCGCCTAACATGATTCCAAACGGGCAGTTTCCTCTTCGCACAGCACACACATACACGTTTCCAATAGTGACTTCCAACAACTGGTCTCCCTGGAGCTGGGATCGACTCCTTAGTTTCTGCGCGTTTGGCTCGCACCGTAACACTTACAAGCGAAGGTGCACGTTATACAAGGAGAAAGATTAACCATATCCTGATGAACTGCATCTGCACCAGAAATAAAGCAATATTCACAACTCACACACTCACCAACTATACAGAAAAATGGCGTATCTAGTACCATGATGAAGGCATGTAAGCTGAAGGAATCAGTCAACTAACCAGATAGGTAGATTTATGAACACCAAAACATTCGCATTAAGCGCTATTGCTAATTCATATTTCATAAGGTGTTAGGTAGGTCACAATGTACCGAGTTAGAGCGCAATTCCAATAGTAAAAGAAATTTGATCGAGCACGCGTTGTACACGTCAGTTCAAGATGTCTTTAACAAAAAACACCCCAGGCAAAACAAACCTTGAAAGTCCCAGCAACTGACAAAGTCAAACAAGATGCGGTGCTGATCACCAAGTACTTTAAGCACTCGAAACCAAAAGCAAGTAAACCGCTCAAACTGATGAACAACAGATCGCGTACCAGTTGACGGCAATCATTCGTACGAAGGAAGTTTTTGAACTGATTAGCTCAAAACTTTCAATGTACAAGGTATGATACACACATACATACATACATGCATACATACATACATGTATACACGTATACATACGACGTGTCTATTGTTCGAATCGAGTTTCACCTCGGGTCCACGTGTACCGTGTGAGTTGGATGTGTTCATAACCATGTGAAAAAAAACAAACATATGACAATCACTCTGTTCTTGCTAAATATATTGGCGGCAAAGTTCAGAGAGGACTTCCATAAACCATCAATATCTCGGCAGTGGTATACATAGGAAACGAAACTGACATTAATTTTCATGCAATATTCAGTCTGGTGTGGTGATGTTTAGTGTGCACCGTTTTTGAACTCAAAACCAGTGATATATTTGACATCTCAAGGTTAGCAAATGCCACATGATCTCGTTTACCAGGGACCCATAAAATATTCGTTTGTGTCAGAAATATTATATGGTCCGATCATGCTATATCTAATTAGTACAGTTGTACTCATTCATTCTACTGAAACCACTTTATGGTTATTATCATCCGAACTAAAACACACGGTCCTTTTATCAACCAAATAATGGTGACACAGGATACGTTTTAGGTGTATAGATATCAACATCTTATATTGCCAGTTCTCTTGTGATTTTACCTCTCAAACGTAAATATGTTAACAGTCTCGGTTGCTGGTAAAAAATTGTGCAACCCTTACCCACATTTCCGAAGCTTATTCACTATTTGAGTCCAACGCAATAAGAAGTTTTCTAGTGATAATTTAATTGTATTCATATAATAGTAGATTTGTTGTGCATAGGAGGTCAATACTTCTACTTGTCAGCGTTCTATACACACTGTAATCAACTGCTTCTTACTGAGGCTGAAGTAGATATCTTCAAACATCATCGTTGATTAAGTCTGAATACCGGATGGGAAATAAATAAATGAATATTCTTTTATCAGTTTCCACGATACTATTTCATATGAAGCAAAAGTGCAACGAGCAATCGACAATTCTTCCAGGCACTAAGTACAAATTTGAACGTGATGATGGTGGAATGGCTAGACGAGCTAGTG
>JTDE01003485.1:41818-71891 GCA_014338405.1 Paragonimus skrjabini miyazakii
TGAATCACTGAAAACGAGCTTGTTCGCTACACAGTATTTTTCATGACTACACTGGGAATTTTCGAACGATTTAAGGCAGATTATATTGGCAAAATGTCATTTATATTATCCGGCTAATCGAAGTTCACTAAGGCGGAAAATGACGAGGATAAAACAGCAGCTATAGAGAAGAAACTATCCAAATTACTCCGTAATATGAAACAATCAGATTTGATTGACGCGCGCACGTTTAACGCATCAGACCAACGGGGACGATTATTCCATGCCTCTATGGTCCCCCTAAAGTGCACAAAGATGGAGTGCCCTTAAGACCGATTCTCGATATGCACAATTTTCCGTATCATGCCCTAGCCCAGTGGCTAGCGGAGCTACTGGAACCAGTCAAATCGCAACTGACCCCATTCAATTTAAAAGATACTTTTAATTTCGTCGACGTGATGGATTCACTGAGTATCAAGAATCAGAAAATGGTTTCCTTAGACGTAACCTCGTTATTCACAAACGTGCCGTTAGGTGAAACTATTGATTACCTATGCGCTTACATTGAAAACAGACAACTCAACGTCGGTATTCCATTCACCAGACTAAAAGAACTACTGTTATTTCGCACCTCAAACGTCCAGTTTCAATTCAATGGGAAGCTGTATAGACAATGTGATGGCGTAGCAATGGGCTCTCCGTTGGGTCCGTTGTTGGCAGACATATTTATGGCCAAACTAGAAACCAACAAACAATGAATGTCAATAATTTTTCCTGAATTCCTCCTCTCTAACTGAAACTCAAGATAGTGTTAATTTAAGACATACTTGAAATATATCAGAATAAGCTAAGTATTTATGTCAGTCGATATTCTTTCAGTTCTGTTGCAACAATCCTGGAGAGTTTCAATCTTCCCAAAAGTATTAGCTAAGGTGGTACTGGTTATATTAATAACGAATCCTAACGTGTGGCCGTAATGAGTTTCAAAGTGACAGATGCCAACCTTGTTCCAAACTGAAGACATTAATTAGGGGCATCAGTCCTTACGGAATGTTGGAGAGTAGGATGAAATATACTTATTGTACTTATGTATCATTCTAACAATCAAATTGATATTTAAATATCCGCATTGAATTATGTTTTGCTCATAATTCTTAAAGTGCAATCTGCAAAAGATGTGTTGGAGACTTGCGTACAAACGGGCGACATATTTAAATGATGTGTGAAAAAAATTCACAGAAATGTTCAAGTCAGTTCGGGTCAAGTCACTTTAATAAAGTGCCCTTTGCATCTGGAGAACTGAATGCGGATCTTTCTACACAGTCCTATCATCAGAATGCAAAGGACAAAGAACACAATACACAATATGTCAGCCATACTGATAACCATGAAACTGGTGGGGAAGTAAGTGAACTATTTCAGTTGATGACGACTGTGATGAAATCGATCACTGCAATTTCGTGGTCGACACAATCGCTAAATTGCTGGTTTTGTGTAGACGTCAGGCGTCGATCTTGTAGATAATTTGAATGTAAAGCTGCTGGGTTTTTGTAGATGTGGTGCTTTGCTGAAAATATACAAAGACGTGAATATAATATGAACTCGAAATCCGGAAATTTTTGTATCAAACAGGTAAATCAAGGAATTGTTTAGATTAGTCCAGAATTTCCCACGTTTATCCTTTTTAAAGTTAGTTAATAAGTACACATGCAAGCCATGAAAAACCCTTCGAGACATAAATAAGTTCAATTCAATCCTACATACATTGTTGTCAGGTTGTTCATTTATGAAAGGCCAATATTTCGCATACGAACTACTGAACATAATTGATTGAAACAATTCCATCGACAGAAATAGATGTAGTTATTTCACTTTCTTCAATAACGTGCACAAATGTTAAATATACCTGATAACTAAAACGATGCTGGTGACTGTGGCGTGGACCGTATCAGACTGTAAAATGGTGGACTCAGCCTTTCTGTCCACTGTCCCCTCGTTTACATTCTATTAGTCCAGGTTGTGTTAGAAATCATTTTTACCTAATATTTACTCAATGATAAGAAAAAATTCCAATATCGGAAATTATATGTTTACCGAGAATGTTTCAAAAAATGATTCCACCACCTTATTTTCTATTAGTCTGTCGTAGAGAAATTCGGCAGCAAGATGCAATCAGTTTAAGGCGGGACTTGACTTTAAGGATTTTTTCTCTTCTTAAACTACTTACAATCTTTGAATTGTTACTCTTTCATTTTCTGCCTTCACATCTCATCAGACACTCATCACCTGAATCAATGGCATTAGTTCAGTGGATCTCAATCACCAAAATAGAAGCGAAATCATCTTTGGGCGTTGACATTATACCCACCATTTAAGTGATTACCTGCATCACTCTGACAGCCTCAAATATATAAGAATCATATGTGATAGCATGCGCATTATCTCTACCAAGATGCGTAATCGAAAAAACTCATTCAATTAAATGAAAATGTTGAAGGTAGAATGATTTGTTAAACGAAATTGCAAATATGGCTTGTTGCTATCCGCATGTTTTATATATTCCATTGTTTTACGTTCATGACTGAAGAGAGTAAACGAAATGTTAACATCTCGCGACGTATGTCTTCTATCGTTATTGGTGAATTGGATCAAGGGAACGCAGTGTTTTAAATTGTCAAGAATGGGAAAATGTTTGTAAAATAATTCATGTATATAAGGTACTTGAATACGTTGTATGAGGACCACTGCATTCACCATGAACAGTTCAACTGTAAAAGTGTTATGTTTAGTTGTTTTATGAATAACTTAAATTTATAATTCGAAATTATGCTATTTGATCACTACTTGACCACTGCAAAACGTGGCACTCAGTGTGCTGAAAGACGTTCAGTCTATTCGTTATTCACAATAGTGCTTTTATCATAAGCTACAAGCTTCAATATCATCCGTAATATAAGGCTACAGTCAGGATATTCAAAAACATTGAGGAACCATAGAATGGTTCCTCAATGTTTTATTCTATTACCGTTTGAATAACCCCATTACCATCCGTACGTCATGTCAACAATATCACAAAACTATCGGTCTATTCGTAATGGCATTTTCCACTAAATGGAAATTTTGTGAATACAATGTTCGTTCAAGCATCAACTACAAGTGATTCAAAATAATTGAAAAGTATAAGCGGTATTTTAATAACGTCAGTTTTGATTCTTACAGCAAACTCCTGCCTTCAAAGTTATCGGAGACGCATTCTATGGGAATACAAAATCTGCGACCAATTGTGGGTGATGTTCAGCTTGAAATAAACCGAATCCCCGACCACTCATCAGTAATCTGAAATATCGCCTGGATTGTTTAAGGAGATCGGAGATTTCGACCTGTTTAGGAAGTCCTAATCGCGGAGTTATCGATTGGAGTTAACAGACAGTAACTGCGTCGCCCATCGAGACGATCGAGCAAATTGATCATTACTCACGAGCAAAAATGGTTGAGCGTTCACATATGATAATTCGGTCGTGCCTAATGTGAGGTCAATGGCGCAGTGGTAAACACAGTCACCTCATGAACAACGTGGCCGAGGTTCTAGTCCTGACAATGTCGAGGATATGCACTGCTGGCAAGCTCTAATAAGAGCAAAACGCGAGTCTAGTGCTTCTTTTCGAAAGTGGCCGAATGAAAAGTCTATGGGACTGCGAAAGCTGCGATCAATTGTGGTTGATGTTCAACTTGAAATACTCTCAGTTTATTAGTATTGCATGTGGTTCCGACGAAATTAACTCCGTTAAAATGTTTCCAGGTGACTGCTGGTCAGCAATGACAAAAAGATGTCGAACAGCTGCTGTATCCAGATCCTATAACGCTGTGAAACTATGTATAACACGACGAACCAGAGCCTTACCGGTCTCCTCGGCTACGAACAAACAGCCTACGTCTGCCACACTCCACTGATTATACAACTATTCATGTAGTTGCGATGTGTGTTACATAGGGAGTACAAACCAACAACTAGCTTCTAGCATCAAGAAACATGTTCCCAAGTGGTTGAAAGCACAAATAGAAACGTCGGGCGCGTGCACAGAGGCGGACGGACGGAACCCAGCCTCATCACTGTAGAACAAGTCAGGTTCAGAGCAAGATGTGTATTCACTACACCACACACAATATCTCATCTAGTCTGTTATGGACACTGTATATATAGGTCATTGTCAAACACTCTGATTGGCCAATGCAGATATGGCGTACATGATTGGCTGCACTCCACCACAATCACAAACGAAACACATAATCCAAACAGGACACTGAATCATGGTTTGTGACGCATTCTCTGTGATTTTTCGAAGCCACCGGAGACGCACTCTCCAGTTTGATGAGGTTTTGACTATCAAACGTCATAATCCACCATTGTGTGTACAAAAATAATATTCGTTGACGCTGCGGCTGCCCTAGTAGTCAGCATCCCCATTCGTTTAATCTTCGTTTCCGTGTCTGTCCGCCTAATCCCCTAAGCCGTCATTTCCGCTCTATGAAACTTTATCTTAATGTCTTCCCATTGCATAATTCAAGCAAATTGTTTTGTTTTGCACGATTTCTCACACATTGTAAACATTTCGGTTTCTATCCTTATGTTCGCTACAGTCTGCCTGCGTATTCATATGACTTTATAACTTCTAATCTGAAATTTCATGAAGAGTTGATGGTAGTGATAATTTTTTCAGGGATCCATAATAAGTTGCTGCCCTGATATGTTTGGTCCATACGTAACCATTCTTACCATGCTATACAAGATAGAATAGCTGATGTAGAAGGGATGCGCCCTCGGGCTAATTCAACAGTCATCATAACTTATTCGTCTGTCCTAACGTACTGGTCAGTGTTTGTACAATAACCCAGCGAACTGGTTTAGGTAGCATGAACTCACTGTACGATTACAACGGACGCGTATGCAGCCACAAGGTTCACTCTGAAAAACCGTATGTACATTAAACACAGGAAAAAGGTATAAGTTTGAACAAACCTATAAATGAAACAACTAAACAAACAGGGAGAATCTTTAAAAATGTATGCAGTACTTTTTAACGAACAGATGCTTCCAGTCAATTCAATAAGTTTTTTTAATGAGCTATGTTAGGATTTTCCAGGAAGTTTTGGTAGATTGATCACAACACTAGGTTGTATCCGGAAGTTCCATGAAACGAATATCTTAAACCGAACTATGCCGCAATTGGACTGCTTTGTCACAAATGAAGCCAACTTCTATTCACAGACGAGTTAACCACTGTATTGTCGCTTCGGTGTGGCTTGGGGCTTCTCATCAGCGAATGGAGTTAATTCTTGAACAAACAATTTTCGGACTTTGCTGCGTACTTTATTTCCACACCTAACTGTCATAGCAAACTTACGAACGTCGGCCAATCACATTACACTTAACGTGTGCGCATCACAAACAATATGTTAGCCCAAAATCAAACGCAATGGGCTCAGTTTTGATTACTTATAGCTGGGTGACACAATTATTTCTACTTGTTATTATGGTCCACAAACCGTTTTTTTGAATACTCGACCAGTGGCTGACCATTATTTTAACTGGCGTGACCTAGGAGTATATGCAAGGTATAGTACTAAACACACAGTTGTTAACAGTTGTCCTTAGCAGAATAGTTCACTTGCGTTTTCATTCACTTCTTATACGTAAAATGACAGATTCGACAATTTCCAAGGTGCACTGTTGTAGAACACTTGCCCTACAGTAGGATATGAAACAGCCCAAACGCTGTAGCCAAGAGACGGGATCTTACCATGAGCTTAGAAATTTCACATTTAGATCCAATAACTTACCTAACTCTCGGCATCATATAGAATGCATCAAATGATCCAGGTGTTTGGGTGCCCAGACGGGATTTCTCGAACGGTTCAATTTAGATTCTACCAATGCCACTGATGACCAATGAAAGCGTATTAACGATAAGTTGTTTATATTACTTTTACAAGCATTCTGGTGGTTGTGACAATTTGAGGCCTACCTAATATCAAGGTTTGGCAGAAGCAATGAATTAGATTATCATCAGGTGTTCCATTTGGCTTCATTCCATACTGGCAAAATTTTAGAAACAGTTCTGTCCTTGTTATTTGTAAACCACATTTGAGGCTTACTCCTACAAATTTCGTTCGCAGCAACCCATTTGTTTTTCTCGCAGAAAATAATTAAGCAGTTGGTGAGTCTGTTCGATCACTTTACACGAGACAATACGAGACGATTTACTGCGGTGCTGATTCTGGCAGACGTTTACTTGTGTCTCTCAACGTTTGAGATTTTCTTAATTTTCGTCACTTGTGGTCGATTAAGACGTACTGCAAGCATTATTTGAGGCGTGCATTGTAGACTACTCGCAGAAGGCGGCATGCAAAGGAATGTGATAATCGTCAATTGATAACTTTGGAGTTTTGTTGAAACGCATAGCAAGATACAAACTGTAAATTTCACATATCTACGGCACGGAAGAGGCCGGCACTTTTGACTCCACTTTAAAAAGATGACCACATCACAAGTTATGAAATTCTTCGATTCAGCCGTAATCTTCGGTTGAGTTGTGTCTGCCAGAAATGTTGGGCGGCGTGCCTGCAGTCATGTATGACGATAATGCTCTGCTCCTCACTTAGTCTGCCGGCTTACTTGTTAGCGCGCCATTGTGTGACAAAGGCTTCAATACAGCCTTGGGGATGCTTGAACTGACATTTCTCAATCAAGTTTTCTATCTGGTTACCAGCGTTGGAACTGATCTTTAATGTTAAACGATTATTCATCATGAGGAGAGAATCCAGTGAATCCAGATAAACCTACCGAAGATGTGTTTTCATCTTTGTTAGATTGTTAGTTGACCTACTATTCCCCAAGTCATCAGGTTGTCAAGCACCAGCGTATTAGGTGGGTGCCTGAATCACTTTCCGTTGTGTCTAAAGTGTTCTTCTCGTCTAGGACGAACTTGAATTTCAATCTTTTGCTGACTGGTGGCGCCTACCACAACCGCGTAGATGATTGCTTAAGATTTGTCCAATAAATTGATCTGAGTGGACAATTATTTCAATTTAGGGGAGACAAATATACCTATGTGACCATACTGGAGGTAGTTATGTTGGTTAGTTTGTTGATGCTACGATTACCGCGTTGGTTGCAACAGCATTTCTGTTAGTTGAACGAATTTTTGTTATTAATACAACAATGTTACGTTCGCTGGAATTTGCACAGGGATTCGCTTTGTAACACATCAACAATGCAGGTGCATTGTTTAGTCAACATGCTTACGATAACCACGCATACGTTTTCTGAACCTAAATTGAAAAATTTATGAATCTCTGGGATATTCTACTAATTTATCTCCAACCAAAATTATAATACAATCTGAAAATCACATCCGATTTGCGATGAATTAGAGCAGCTGAGTTGCATCGATGTGCCATCAATTGTGCATGTGACTACTTCGAGTGTGGGTGAAGAAATCGGGTAGGTTACGCCTTTTGGAGAAGCAAATTGACAATGTTGAAGTAACATTAATCCAAGCATGATGTTTAAAGAAAGCATATTACAGGTTTAACAACTGGGTAAATTTGCGTAGTTCTATTTTCTGAATGTTTTATGTGATGCGTACTAACCATAATCATGCAGGCGTGCTCGCCAATACTTCTCATTACCTGGATATAAGCCTACCTACAAATATGTGTTGCGAATAAGAACACAAACGAGTTGCAAAATGTATTTATTGTAAAACCTTGGAGCTAGGTAAGTTTTGAATGCATGTACACAAGTTAAACGTTTTCTTTCTTCATCACTGTGTAGGAAGGAAACATAAGCTCTTAAATGAATACAAAGTTTTCATATGAGGCCGCTATCCATTAATTGGTTAACGATTGGAACAACTCTAAATAGGGTTTGGAAGTTGTGAACCCAACAAATCAAAGCGTTTCAGCTTGCAACATGAGAAGCTATTATATTCCGCCAAGATATTAGATTTTCTAACGAAAAATTAAAAACCATTTGTCTTTTCCCTGCTACTCGTGGAAGTCGACGATCGTTCACGCACAGTGTTTGCAACTTACTTTTACGGTATTTCTTCACTTCTGAAATGAGTACATCTGTGTTTTAATTCATGACAAGTACCCGCATTCTCTAGTTTACCATTTTGGACAAATTGGCACTTGTAGATAGGCTGTAAAACGTATATTCTCAGGCTAGACAATATACGAGGGCGATAATATGTTGCTCGTGATCAATTTGTGGAATTGAAATGCGAAATTTGTTCCTCACCTTTTTTCACTCTAGCAAAATCTGCAGCGGAATTCAATTAGGCATACCCTTCGGTGTAAATTGATGCAAAACGTAAATGTTGAATGGCGACGGATTTTGCATGTAAATGTGGCAAATTCTAGAGTAATACAAACCCATTCGAATTTTGCACGACTAGCACGGACTTACCCTGAGTATTTTGTTGGATTGCAGCTAGTACACGGTGGAAATTTAAACAAAACACGTTGTCGCGTGTCATGCTAGATTCGTTCAATTTGATTACATGTTAGCATGTAAAAATCAATTGATATACGGGTCCGCAAACATTACACAAACGTTTAGTCGATTCTAGTTTATGGTTTATAGTAAGACAAGTTAAATAATTTATAATCCGTGTACGGTGTGAAAGTGCTGCACGATATTTGGTATCGTCAATTTCAAATGAACAGTTTTTGGTAAATGAAGTCATGTTATTGTTTAATTGGAACGAACCATTAAATTTACCATCCGTCCCGTCTGAAAATTTAGCACGAAATCATATGATTTCTATTGGAAGATATCAAGATTAACATCTTACTTTTTGTGGCTATGCGATAAAGACGCGCACTGCGTAAGAACTTCGGAATTTCAAGCTCATTTGGTGAATAAGCTACTCTATTTACGTAATCTGTTCCACTCGAGTTCCGGTTTTCAAATTTGAAAGGTTCAATTCACGGCACACCGTGAACTCATTGTCTTAGAAACCAGTTTCATAAATGTTTTGGTTTCTGATTTCCTGAGGCTTGTTGCCAGCTTTCAAATAAATCAAGAAAATGTGACCGATGTTTTTCACAGATTTATAGTTGGAGTATTTTTATGCAATTAATCTATATTGAGTTCTGGTGATCCGATCGTTTGAGAAGCAGGTGACTAGAATTTGGTCTAAAATGTCGATTCATGAACTCGTATATTTAGAAATATTCTAAACTATTGACATACAATCAGTCAAACTTTTGTTGCACCACTTTTCACACTGTGGGTCTCTCAGTGTTTTTCGAATCATAATTCGATGTGACTGCAGTAGCTTTAGTGGTGACGTTGTATCAAACTCTCATTACTAACCCATGGAACTGTGAATGAGCTTTGAGAATACATTACGGTCTTACGTAGTGCAGGGTTGATAGAATATATATAATTTGGCTGACTTTGAGCAGCCAGTATTCATGACATGATCGACGTTGATGTAATATGAGGCTTAGTCATTTGATAACATGACACTCAAATATGCCATCTCTGCTTCACAGTGCTGCTGGATCTCACTGACAGCGATTAGGGGATGCCAGTTTATAAATTATGTTGTTGTATTTATGTCCAATTGCAAATTATAATTTCCTATATGGTTTAATCTCACCTTGAAGCAATTCCTGATTTTCTGTACGGCAGTTGGGAGGTGCACAAGTTAAATGACATTCATACGTTTGGACGTAAGTACGATAACAACTGCTTAACGCTATATCTGAGTATGAGAGAACCAGATTTATTGAAATGCTTTATTGATCACTCGTAAAACCATGTGGTATATTTGATAGATCAAATTATTAGAACGCGACTAAAGGCGTTATTGTGAATTTGTCATTACCGCCGATTATACTATGAAACATTTTTAAATCGTGGAGCTTTTTGATGATACGATCATTCCCGCAAATTAAAAGAAACCAAGCAAATTCATTGCAATTATGGAATGCGCTGAATTAAATGAAATATTGCACATGAGGTACGTCTTCTTTTAGCGCTTATGCATCACTGTTTAATCACTCGATCTTCAAAATTATAATCTTTGGCATGAATTAGAATGTATTTATGGTGCAGTTCATAAAATTCTTAAATTTTGTTCGGTGCGATTCGCGCTGTGGTGATAGAGGCATGATAACGTAATCCATATGGACTCTATACATAATGTACAGTGAACTTTTTACAATCATAACTCACTTTTTAAATAAACACCGGGAACTGTATGAGTAAAAATCCGTGGACGTATTCGGTTATTGTAATAAGTGACATACGAATAACTGCGCATGGTACATAAAAAATTGCAAGTTGAACATCACTCACAACTGACCGCAGCTCTCGCATTCCCACAGACTTTCACTCTCATTAGAGCAGCTCGTCAGTAGTGCTTATCCTTGCCATAATCGGGACTAGAACTCCGGCCACGCTGTCATGAAGGAACCGTGTTTGCCACTGCGCCATTGACCTCACATTAGGCGCGACTGAATTATCATATGTGAACACTCAACCACTTTCGCTTGTGAGTATTGGTCAGGTGCCCGATCACCTCAAGAAGAGACACAATAACTGTCCTGTTAACTCCATTCAATGAACTATTGACAAGGACTCCTCTCTAAGTTGAAATTAGAGAAATCATTGACTTGTTGAGCGGTATCTGAGTATTGATGTGTAGTAGGGGATTTTGATTTTCATAAAGATTGAACATCGCCTACAATTGATCGCAGCTGTCGCATTCCCATATACTTTTCATTCAAACCCTTTGGAAAAAAAGCACTAGATTCGAGTTTTGCTTTCATTGGAGTTGGTCAGTAGTGCTTATCCTTGTCACTGCTGTTAACATAATTAGGTAATATAAACTGTAGTGCTGCATATGTTCGGAATTTACTGTGAACAGTAGATCATTCGCTTAAGCATTGTCACCCATCAGTTACAACTATACGATTAGATTTAATTACGTATTCTACTGGAAGATTTGCAGATGGATAACTGCAATTCTGGGAACGACGTTGGAATCGTTTATTTCTGCGAAATTTGAAACATCATGCAGGCATGCATGCACTGAATCTTAACGCTGAACTGCAGCCTGAAATAAAGTTGAAACTTACGTCTTCGCATGTAACTGATAGCTACATATATGAAGACAAATATACGGAAATTATGTTTGTCGTAAAATGCAACAATAAAATGTGGTTTTGGAACCAAAAAAAAATTAGTTTTAAATTTACCGGCAACAACTTTTTGATCTCCTTGATTAAAAGGAAGTGAACAATTGGCACTAGAGATGAAAGAACTCATACTTATCAATTCATAGTTAGTCCTGCACAACATGGTATCAAATGATATCAGACCACTGCGGTGATATTAGCAACTACATGGAATTTCTCAGTGCGATTATAATCTTCATTTCTATTATGTAACAGCAATGAGGACACGCAAAGTTAATTCAATTACAAAAACCTTGTGCGCCGGCTCGATTCGAACCAAAGGCAGATACTGCATGTCAAGAAGCATGAAATCCCCAAAGACGTCAGTTGTACTCGCTTACCCTCTTGTGTCATGCGGAATTTACCGAATGATCACGATTGTATTTCTAAATTGCTGCACACCCCCTACGCATCGCAACAAAATCTTTTGGATGAGGATTTCACTTATACATGTAACATTTTCCATGAAGGTTTCTAGTAAATCCCGTTAAACGGGAAGAGAATTGTATTCATTAGGCACCACTGAACAGACACGAAGCAATTCAGGAAAACTATTTTGAAAATACCCAGTAAAACCGGCTGATCCATGCGATAGAACGTCACTCAAGTTTGTTTGCTTTGATATGCACACATGAAAGAGGGGTGGCTATCAAAACCACTACTGTCAGCCTAGCATTGATTTGCGCTAGATTAATCTGGACAGACGCATTCGGTATGTTGTCGTTCTGCGTACAGGCGTTCAAGAAATGCAGTACTTACTTGGTGACTCGCTTTCCCTTGCTAAACCAATCAAAAACATACAATCACATTCTGGTTTTTTCGTGTAAACGTTTGCCTATATGCAGGAGCATAAAACGATTTATACTTGACTAGCTGTTCCATTTCTATTCCGATTAACATACCCCTTTCCTCAAGAGGTCCAACTGAATTGTAAATTGGACTCAATGAATAATGAGTTGATTCCAACTGAAATCTAATTCTGGGAAAAGCACTCTTTTATAATAGGAACTCACGCTCTGAATTCAATTGTGCTGCAACTGTAGTCCCCAACACAATCGGTTAAGATTTACCGTTGGATAGCCAGCTTCAATCTACACGCAATGAAAACATAAATTGTAACTGTACTTACTCCGAGCAAGTGCTTCGCTTTCTGAAATATGTAATATCAGCACGACATCGCTTAGTAAAATTTCCATCTGTCATACTGATTTATAGATGAATATTTTCGGCATCAATAACCTGCAAACCATGGCACCATTCCACTGGATGAGGCTAGTCGCATCACATAGGTGACTTACCTATCTCCCCATCTACAATTTCAGGAAATAAAGGGAAGTTTGCTAAGCATCAGCCTAATTTCGGCTTTTTGTATAACATTTGCTGGTGGCAAAAGGCGACTTACGACTTTGCAGAAACCTCAGTTCTGTAAACGCGCAAGTGTTACAATTGTTCTGGCTTTCATTGTTGAGGTGAGGTGAAGTTTCCTGCAGACACTCAGGTTTGAAATATGACGAACATGTGTGTGTAACAGTCATATGATTTCATCATTTCACCAATTGAATCTGATTTATTTTGTCAAAAGAGGCTTGACGTAAACACCGGCGTTGTCCGTCACATTTGCTACAGATAACTTTGAAAAACCTTCTCGAAACAAACAGGAAAATTTGGTATTCGTTTCTTACCATGATTCATGAATTTTGTCCACACTGAATACAAGTAGGGTTGTCTTGTCAATATACATGGAAGAGGTTTCAATTTTAGCTGATTCATCTTTTTTTGTTGAACTTGTTATTTATAGAAAAGATCATTTTTGCTGTACTATTCATTCTCTAACACAATATTCGTTGAATTCTACACACTTTTATCACGTTATGATTTCTTTTGTGTATTTTTACTACCCGATTTTTTTCTGCTTCCGCGAAAATTAAAATCCATACGCACGTAGTCGTTTGGATGACAGAATTCTATGTGAAGTACAGATGTAATCAAATAGTACTGTGTCATTTAAAATGGTTTTCAAGTTGTTTGGCTCACTTCGACTGTATTCTGAAAATCCGCATTAGAGATATCCTATTAAAGCTGAACGAACTTAAACAGTGGTGTCATGTTCACATTTCTAAAGTGCATTTTACAATTACACACACGAATTTCTCCTACACCAACTCCTAAAGAAATACTGATCATCCAACATCTGATGGTCACATCCATTATTTTAATGTTGTTAATGAGACGGATTCAGTTGATGAAATGTAGTCACCTCATAATTCGATTATTCCACATGGCAATCTCACGCAAAAAGAAAGCGTCTCAGTTGTAAAATATCCGCACCAAATTTAGTACGAACGAAGTCAAACAGTTCGTGCGTCTTGTTCAACATGTTATTGATAAATGGATATCACAACATTACGAGCAAGTTGTATTACTCTACGTTTTCAACCACCTTGGGTGGCCTTCTTCAGAAGTATTGTAATCGATTACAACACTCCTGAGGAAAGCCACCCGAGATAGTTGTAACGTTGAGTGTCACAACCTGCTAGTAATGTTGTTGTTCTCAATCAATTTATCGAAACTTCTCTGTATTTGCTTCCCTCTATAACCAAACAAACAGGCTACGAGAAAACACATGACTCACTGTCGATGAGTTCTAAACTGAAAACTTCAAAGCCCACCGTTTGTTATATTTTTCTTCAAGGTTTTGTGAGTACTCAGGAGATTAACTTATTAAAGGTTTACAAACTCACCATCAGTCATGTCACATGAGTCATCTACAGAACGACATGATGAATACAATAAACTGCGACATGGAGGAAACCTAATAATTTGATACTAGCTTCTGAAATATTTCATAAAGATTAATGCTACTGAATGCTGTGTTTTGAATAATGAGTTAATTTTTCGCTGCTGACCAGCAGTCACCTGAAAGAATTTTGACGGAGTGAGTTTCATTGGAACCACATGCAATACTAATAAACTGAGAGTATTTCAAGTTGAACATCAACCACAACTGATCGCAGCCTTCGCATTCCCACAGACTTTCCAATCGGCCCCTTTCGAAAAGAAGCACTAGACTCGAGTTTCGCTCTCATTAAAGCTCACCAGCAGCACATATCATTGCCACTGCCGGGACTTGAACCATGGACACGCTGTTCATGAAGCAACCGTGTTTACCACTGCGCCACTGACCTCACATTTGGCACGACCGAATTATTATATGTGAACGCTCTTATTTGTAACAATTATGTTATACTCCGAAGGTGGTGCATACTAGTCCCCTACGAAAAATTCTGATTAGAAATATTTATCCCGTTAAGTTTGTCGGAACGGTTCGCCGATGGCCAATCGGCATTGATCTTCATGGTCGATTTAAGAGGACCATGCATAAACACAGACCACAGTACGATGTAGCTCAAAATTCGAGCTCCTCTATTGATGACAATTATCCAGCAGCAGAATTGCGTCAATTTTCACCCACAGAACTGCTCTCTTTCACACTGGTCATCCCCTCTCATAAAACCCTTTCTCTCACGTTATTTGCTAATTCATCTACAATTGCAATGACCCACACACACATTAGCAGAATTGACAAACAATTGCAACAAGGAGAAGCGGAGCACATAACCAAGTGATTAATGCAAACGATGAATCAACGCGGATCGTCACATCGATTTCAGAAAAGAAATTCGGCGTCTTCGATCGCAAAGCATTTAAACACATTAGATCAAGTGGTTGTGCCCGCCACTTCGTACACGATTATGCGGTTTAAACATCATGATTCTGGTTAGTACCGGAGTATTGATAATCATGCATCACTCCAAGTTTTTTATGGCAAAATGTGCTGATGCCATCAATACTGCATCCATGATACTGCACCGGATTACCCCTTTAGGACTTAAACGCACGTACCATGCGTTCGTTTCGTCGTTCTGTCACCAGGCCCTAAACCCATGTAATTGAATGTTTCACTCTATCGACTAATGGGACCGGACCAAATGCCTTCATATTGCAAACATTGCAGCAATGATACAACTATGAAACGGTTTAACGAGAAACCCGCCAGGGGGAATATTCCGTCGTGGAGGAAATGCCAACTCATCGATGCTAGTTTCCAAAATGTCTACACCTCAGTAATATGCAACCCAATTCCAGATTTTATACAGCGAATATACACACTACCACTACTCACCAGGTTGCTCTTCTGTAGTTGAAAAATGACAATGGGTGATTCTATATTGCTTGATATCGTTTGGAGAAATCCTTATTGCGTGAATGAAACAAAACCATGCGTCTCAATCATTCAGCTACCAGTGAGAAACATCATTCCAATTGTATAGTCCAAAGTCTAATATGAATCGTTACAGGGTTCAGACTTACGCGAATGTGCAAATTCGATGGCGCAACAAAGCAACGTAAGGATCGATACGAGGAAGTTCATCATCAAAATGTTGAAACAGACAATTATAATTTTGAACAGAAATTCGAGCATTTATATACTTTTATTGCCGTGACCTTACGCACACTTTGCTGACATTGCTGCATCCTCGACGTGATTGGTTGAATTCTTGTATGATGCCTTTGTTCTTGCTCATTTTTGTTGGTTTGTTGTAAGGCTGTCCACAGATTAACCGTTGAAGATTATTCCGTTATTATCTCAGCGTGTTATGTCGGGTTAAAACTGGTATCTTCCAGTGAATGCAAAAACGTGGCGTTTGTCACGCAGATCAAGCTGTACACTCCCTGGTTCTTGTGGCAATTTACAGTGACACTATGTATAAGTATTCTGTGACTGAATATCTGGATATATGAAGGGTTAAGCGCCGTACATTTGAAACATTATCAAACCACCTTTATCGTTCCGGTGTCTGGCAATTGTTTCGTGCCGAATTTTGATGTAGTATCATTGTCGAAGTCCTGTATCAAATGACAAATTATATGAGAGTTTTAATGCCTTCCGTTTGGAAGGTGGTGATTGATAATTCCAGCATTCTTCAGATATAACCTGAACCAAAAATGACTTTCAAACCAGCCAGCAGTTCTTCTACACTTTGAACATTATGTTGGCTTATCTTTTTCACGTGTCCTTTCTACAAAGGTTTCCGTTTTAGCACAAAAAATGTAAAGCTTCACACGTTTCAAACGTTCATAGATACCGACTCTCACAGTGTTCTAGCCAAAAGAATGTAATGACGTTCTGTTTGTTTCAAATATGATGGAAGTTGAGGGGTAGAATTCAGCTCAATTCATGCGTTCAATCGTCATCCCGACAACTCGAATAACATTTGAAATTTCTTACTTATTACCGCTTTGAACTCGACTGAAAAGGTTAGATTGTTTACCGTGAACCGATGCAGTAAAATGTATAATCGAATTCATGGTCATTTATTCACATACACAATGCTGTCATTGATTAAAATGTGACGGATAAATATAAAATAACTGATTAACTAATTAAATCCGTTCAGCTGACTAAACTCATGGAGATTCGCGAACCGTACTTGGTGAGGCATATACAGAAGCATTTTTGTGTCAGCCCAAACAAACAATGTGAATATAGCCGCCACAACATTGTTCACGCAGTCATTTTCTGTAGAATTCGCCTGGATTAACCTAAACTGTTAGCATGTTCGCCTTTCGATTAATAGAAGAACTAAACATATAAACCTTATCGATCTACTTTTATTGTCCACCATGTCGTGATTTGCACAACGTGAGTTTGGATTGTATTTCAATCAATTCCCTTCAATGTCTGTTCACCGCGTTACTAATTCATAGAAGGTATCTACTCACCACTTTTGCGGTGAGTAGACGCACTAACTGGTTCCTTCTTCCATTGCATTTGCTCGAACATTTAAAGAGCTTTTAAAGTCTGCGGGTGAAGGTTGGATGTAAATGCATGAATATCAACAGCGCAAATTAAAGAATTTGCTACAGGGTTGCTGGAAGAGGTTGTGAATTCATCCGCTCTGGAGCCTTCACTCTCTGTTCTTCTGCGTATTCCGTTTAAGGTTAGAGACATAACTGGGCACTTTTTCTTAAACAAAGATTTCAAATACAGATTAGACTGTCTAATTTTTGTAAAGACACATATTGAGTGCCAGCATTTGATATTTTTATTTCATCTGTTGACTTTGTGGTTGTCAATAGGTTTTAATTTCTGTACTAATTGATCAAGGGTACTTCACTGAATTTACCAGTACATATATGACTCTATGAGGACGAAATGGAGAATACACTTTTCAGCTGTATGTCACTTCAGAAACGTCTTTTGTGCACTCAGGTAACATCTTCCTATTTTCCTATTGTACTGACCATCGTAAGAGAAATTTTATTTCTCTCTTTTATGTCATGACTCACTTAGTTCCAAACTGTACATGTAATTTGTTGCTACTATAAGTGTTACCTGTTGAGAATACTAGCCTCCCAGACTCTCTTACAGATGTTGAGGAATGATCGGTCAGTCGACTTACACATGTGTTGTTGGACGGTAATCTTTTGCCCCAGATATGATCTCTGGCATGCACTTGTGTTTCTTTAGCTGTTAGTAATAGCGGTGCGTTCCGCAACCTTTCAGAGATTTCCTCTGTTCCGTACCAATGTGGTTCACTGGAAGAAACAGTGTCGTGTGATTGTTTACTTCAGTTCATCATCGGGTCACCAAGATTAGATCTTGAGGTCAGATCTTAAGGTTGGATCCTTATGTAATTTAGTTAAGCTGATAGGTTCGTTTTCTTTGAAACGTTTGAAACGTTTGTTAACGCGGTCTCGCATATAGTTTATAATGAATGTGTAACGTATTGAACCGATTTATAAAACTGATCAATGGTTATCTGTACAATACTGGCCACGCGCCCTTGAGGGAATCTTCAGCACTTTGTTGTCAATCCGATATTCTACTATGGTGTTAACTAATTATGACTTTTAAAATCCCTCTACTTCACAATCATTAAAGCATATAGTGATGTACCGGTGAACAACGCAGTCAATGATAGGAAATATGCGTACCTATATCCATTTCCGAAGACTTCCAAACTATGCCCTCAGATCGACTGTATGGGAATCTTAAGTGATAATCCTTGAGTTTCGCAGTAAGTTAGAATGTTTACTTGAACAGAACATTTTGCAATTATCTTGATGAACTCCAACAGCAGTTTATCCTGAACTCATAGATCTGTTCCAGCAGATCATGCTTTGTGACGCAGATCTCGTTAACATACCTAATGCGTTTATTTCCCCAGCCATATTTACTAATTTCATCATTTATAAAATCGGCAACATTTGCATGCAGTGTATCACGTGTGAACTTTTTTGCACTCAGTTCACATCAATCCCTTCCTTATGAAAATGTTTAGAGACATACATATAAAACGGACGCGGAAATAAATCCTAGCAGCCCCGCTATCATTCGTGACTACATCGGCGGTGAAGACTGCTGAGATTTTTTATAGATTATCGTTGTCTCAGCAGTGCTGCACATTGGAAACGAAACTAAGATTTACTACATTTGGATCTTCCTTTTTCTCTTGCGGTACTAAGGCATTGATATTAAAATAAAAACAAACAGTTCATTTGACGTCTTAAGCTCGGCGAACTTAAGACAGTACTATCAATAACCGACCATGACGAATTCGTCTGTGTCTGTGTGGTGATAACCTCTGCTCATCTGATACACAATTATCTCAGTCAAACACAACAGCTATATCAAAATTACTTCACGGACAAAATCATCTGTTTTTATTGTACCCGGAGACAACGAGCAATTTGGCCATCTTAGTTCAATTGTCAAACTGAACGCTGTAGTTTAGACACGCTTGTACAGTTACTGATAAATAGGCGCCAACTGGTTTTCTGTCTATACAAACCAGAAATAAGTTGATGATGGCTAGTTACTTTCAGACATGGACAAAATCTCAGCTAGCTTGTATGATAATAGCAATGAAACCAAAAGCACTCTCTAATGTTTTGGACGCAGTTAACTGACAGAAGACTGAATGAGCAACCGATGACCCGACAGCGGAAAGTTATTTATAAGTTTGGACCATCAACTCTCATTAAACGCAGATTTCAGCGGACAAATTTAAATGACCAAACACTAGGCATCCAAAAATGTTTGTTCATCCTTGCAGGACGTACAGTAAATAATTTTCAGCATGTAATCAACTTATATTCTGTTGACAGTTGGTTTAGTAAACATAGGAATCTTGAATTTACCTCGACGATGTTACGTCTACACTGAAACCAAATTCATCACTGAAAGGCTATTCGAAATATATCTAAAATATCGTCTGTCTAGTTCGAATTTGGAGTGGGAAAGAATAACCGAATATAACTTCGTCAACTGAGGCAAATTATTTCAACTGAATCGGATAGGTAACAAACACTGAACGATAGTCATTTTATACCAATCATTACGAACGTCATGATGAGAGAATTATCGGACCAGCTTTTGTTAACAGGACATATATGCGTGCGAAATAGTTGTGAATATTAGTTGAACTCTGCTCCTCCGGTTGTCTTAACGTCCATGGAAGCATGGCAGGACTTTAGAAAGCAAGTTAGTTATAAATACCCATTTTATCATTTACAGCATCAAAATGGACAAGTACATTGAAAAGCAACTGGCCACTAAGTAGCTAAATTTGTCGCGACTGCGTAATATACAATGCTTGAGTCGTGTAGAATATTGCCATCTATGGACGACGCATGCGTAATCAGCTGGATCATATTAACCAACAGCCCCGGTATAGGCGGTCTGCCAATGAAAGCCATTTTTGAAGAACATGATGATTTTTAAGTGGATGTGTAGAGGACCAAGGGAGTTCAGAATCTGAATACATTTTTTTGACAGCACCGCAACAGATAGTACGAACAAATCACAAATGCCTTGACTTTTGCGATATTTTGACGTTGCGCTAAAATTGGCTTTTGTCTGGACGGTTTGGAAAATGGTAACCAAGTTTTATGTTGTGATCCATGTTTATCAGGTGTATTGCAATGATTATTATCGTAGATATTTTGACTCTGTTTCTAAGACATCTTGGATGATGTTTTGATTTTCTCTCAACATTTGCCCCGCGGTGCAATCACTGTGTGGTCTGTCACACAAGGGAATAAGAAAAATTAATCGTTTTTGGCGTGAAGACGCTTTATTTCTCATGTTAGGCAGTAGGTCTTGAGTACCTGTTAAAAAAGGGGTCGGACTGTTACGGTCGGAATGATTCTGGGCAATTCAACGAAGAGCCAGCGATCGTGACAAATCATTTCTGTATCAATTCTAATTACAGAAGGACGAACGGATGTGGTCTGGTCATGCTGTGTGACCCGAGGATGTGGGGTTTGTTTTGTTATTTTCTTAGTGAATCCTTAGATACAACCTTTTTTCTTCGAAACTCCTGTTTGATGACATGTTGAAAACAGATTATTAGCTTTTTCCTGAAGAATTGAAGACTGTCCCAGTTTACTCCAAAAACGAGAATATTACCTATTGTTGTAAGTCACCTGAAGTAAATTGTTCCAGCGAGACGTCCAGTCTTGAGATTAAAATAGTTTTATTACGTGAGAAGGTTTGTTCTTTTCGATTTCTGAGGCTAGACCTTTAGAAAAGAGGGCTCTATCAGACACGCGCAGAAGATTGTTAGCTTTATCTTGAGAAATATGTATATTTCTGTGCTAAAAGAGTTAACTATTTAACTACTTATTTTGGTTGCTTTCAAACATCCCATTCAGCAGGCAGGCTGGCTGGCATCCCAGAGTTCCTCCATATAGACACCGAATCAACAGCTTGATAAAGGCTAGTACGTCAGACATAAAATGTACGTTAAATTTGTACCATAGTGAAAATCTTCTGGAGACCCTTTTCTGTTAGAGATCAAGGACTGTGCTTTTGTATATGATTTCAAGGCGTTATTAGCGTTTTATTTACGGAAAGCAATTATTCTCACAACTATGCTCTACTGTTTGTAGTTGTTATAGATCCTGAAGGCAATGCTAAAATCTGTTTGCAAATCTATCTATATATCTACATATATGTCTTATCGAATAAAACAAAACGACTGGGTCCTAGTACCTGTGTCCTCTAGCCTCGCAACAATTTATTAATGACAATAGTTTCTGGTAGCTGTGCTTGAAAATATGAAACGGTGTTAATACTCATTGATTCGCGAATTCGGCATTAACGGTATGTTTGGAGCACAACATGGAACAAAATTTCGGTCACATCACTAACAACTTGAAATGAAATGACTAGGTCAAGATATTCACTACGGACATAATACCACAAACTTTAAACCCTTTGGTTGCCAATGGGGAAAAGAAACGCGTTTGTCCATTTGCTCATCAAACGAGTAGTAACAGAAGTATTGGTATTGGATAAAACTCCGCGGTGGTATCATGGACTTCCGAATACTGATTATCATTCGGGAATCCTAACGCTCTTAAATGCCCCCGAGATTTTGTTCATCCTTTGTTACTGAGCCTCGGATTGAATCCGGATCTAACAACTTCATAGGTCATACCGGAATTTTTCCAAGCCGTCCGTTCATTCAGACGGACTTTTCATTTTACTGGACAAAACAGGGTTTTGTAGCTCGCTAATCAAACCCACTTGTGTGATCAGAGTGTTCGTTCAAGCACCGTCAGAGAGTGAGGCAAAAATAGTAGCTAGCCAAACCGAACTTCCTTTTTCGGAAAATAATCACCAACTATTTCCTCACAATTCTAAGAAAACTTACCGAAGACCAAAATAATCAGTGGGTGATAAGTATGCGTTCATATACCGAAGGATAGTGATATATAGAACCTAGAAAGACTCTGGATGCGTAACAAAAATGAGGTCTAAACTTGATGGAAGCATTATTAACATGAAAATACCACGTCAAAGTATCACGTTCGGACCTTGGTCCAAACTTGCTTTCAAACTGCACTTGAAACCAAACTGCTGACAGTATAATATTTTCGTAGAGAAAAAAAAAGCAGCAATACATTTGGATAAAATGAACGATGAAAGGCATCTTTACTGAAAGTGTGGGGGCTCACTGTGAGACAGGAGGAACTAGCCGATATTGCTAGGAAAGATGAGACAAACGCTGGCAAATAAATTTCATCAATCACTTTATATTTGATATCAACGAAGTAAACAGACATATCACATAGGACTCAACCAAGTATGTGCTGGAATGCTGGTAGCTACCCATCCCAAAAATCAGTAAAAACTTACAACCTGGTCTGTCAGTTGGGAAACAATGTTCAACTAATGTGTCAGGCTATGTTCTCTGACTGTCTGCTGCATGCCCTGCTGAGTTTTATGGCTCTCCGTTCGGTGTGGTTAAATAGGCTGTACTGAGCACCAGTTGAGTTGCAACAAAATACGTCCGACTATACGCTGTACACGTAGTAAACACATAACTGAATGATATTGAAATGTAATGAAAAATAATGTACCATTGAGTTCCATTTACTCACTTCATTATAGCATAATAATGATCTATGAGTTCTGCATTACAATGTTTGACTAATCGCTCGTAGTTTTGTGCTACGATTACGTAACAAAATTTCTACTGATCCGACAGAGTTAACTGGGCTACTGGTTTCCAGAATGTGTCTGATGGACGATGAAGTATGGTTCATCGTATTTGAAATAACCAGCAAATCGTTTTCAACATTGACACCATACTTTAATGAGAGCTGCAATTTGCACTGCCTATGGAGGCATCATTATAATAGCATTTGAAACTGTGCAGTAGGTCAGAGCTAGATTGATCGGTTGAGTGCGTCCCAATGTTTTAGGGGCTCAACACCCTAGTACCTAAGAGACTACACAACTGAGCCTGTGGATGTGTGTGTTGTAACTTCCGGATCATTTTGTGGTTTACGTTCTTTTTGGTTATATGGTCGCCCCGAAGTCTTTTTACACCATTCCAAGTCCAGCACCTTTATTTTACTTTGGTATCCAAGGGTTTTCATGAAGAATTTAATTAATTTGCGTCTTCCTAATGAGCTTGTCTTCTTCTTCTGGAATGTGTTGTGTGAATATTCTTGGCTTTTTAGATAAGATTCTCGCTCATCACAGCATGTAATCATTTGGTGCAAATCTACAGCTTTGCGAGTGCTTCTTTCTTCCTGTATGTTCACAAGAAGCCGACCGTTGCAACATTTCGTCTTGACGTATGGTCACTGGAATCTTCAAGAAATACGAAAGACTGTTGACCTCCACCTCACAAGATACAATGAGTTTCGAATGTATGCAGTTTTTAGACTATTGCGTAATGCACTAAGGGAATATTTACTGGGAAAAACCGGAATTGTAGTCATGTGTTGTTTGCTCAGTGAGACACCACAAATTCTTATATGAACTCCGAACATTCACATGAATACTTTTGGTAATGTAGAGCCCAATGGATTGTTCATAAAGGACGAACTAAGGGAATCTTCGAAGCACTGTCAGTGAAAACTTGCATGTCAAATTGATACCGCTTGAACACTAAACAAAGGTTACTGTACTGAAAACTTTATCATCAGTTAAACTCGATGGGCGGTATTACAACATTTTGTGAGCAATGTTCAACTTGCGTTGAAGAAAAACTAGTGCCGCTCACTCGTAATCAAAATACCGTTCAATAAGCTTAATTACTTCTGT
The DNA here is from genome assembly GCA_014338405.1 of Paragonimus skrjabini miyazakii. Taxonomy (NCBI): domain Eukaryota; kingdom Metazoa; phylum Platyhelminthes; class Trematoda; order Plagiorchiida; family Troglotrematidae; genus Paragonimus; species Paragonimus skrjabini miyazakii. The sequence continues at coordinate 65,679 of JTDE01003485.1, forward strand.
TGGTTTACCTTGGAGAGAAGTGCTACTTGTGAAGTCAGCGATCGGAGCTAGTACGCAGCCAGAATGTCCCCTATACAGGCGTTTAGGTATTCTGAATATTACTTACAAGCAAATATGGTTGAAAATTTGCATGTGGTAATTCAGATGTGCTCAGTGTAAGGTTGAAGACACGGTTTTCAGCACATTAGCATTAAAAAGTGTGACCGGAAGTTTAATCCCATCAGTGGTAAGGATGTCATTACATATGATTTCTAAAAAAAGAGAGAAACTCTAATGCAGTGCATCTCCTGGGAGGAGCCCGATTGAAAAATGTATGGAAGGTGACAGCTACGATCACTTGTGTATGATGTTCAACTATGCTACACAAATCTACTATTGAGCACCAATATATATACCAATGTATACCTATACGAGTTATCTTCATTGAAACAAGGCATATAGTGATGACATCTACACATTCGGCATAAAAATGTTTGGCTCTGTATAATACGTCGAAATGTCTCAAGAAAGGACTTTTTAGTTGGTTTAACTACGATACTGCGCAACATGGCCGCATTATACAAACGGGACGTTTTATAATAGCGAACTTCACTATTCTGATGATTCGTGTACAGATGGTGGTTGCAGTATGCACGTTTTTTTGGAAAGCTGGCAAAGTATCATCTGAGATAAATTCTGTTTTAGCGACAACGTTCAATGAAGGATACGGCTGAGCTCAAATGTTCTCAGCAACATTAATTCAGCTTGCATATTAATGTTTCTTGTTATACCGTATACGTGAATCTATGGCGATCGGTTAAAACTGACACCAAGCGTAATTGAATGTGGAATCTCAAAGGCGTAAAGTCGCCACCCGTCACTTTTATTGAGGAAGAAGTAGGCGATGAAACAATACTAGATAATGTATCTAAACTGTTTGACTAACTCAAATGCCAAATAACAACCAGTCAATCCCCGTATGCCCCAAATCCCCAGTTAAACTAGTTTAATACGTTACCAAAAGACCTACCCAAAAGATCCCCAGAAACTATTTCATCGATCTATTTGAAATTAAGAAAGATGATCTCTAGTAATGATATTGGGAGTAAGCAAATTTTTCAAGGCAAAATGATACGAGACATTTCTCGCTCCCAATTGGCCTACTGGTGGTTTCATCTCAACTGGCCTTGCTGCCTCATGGTTGGTATTTACATTCGACCAACTGTCCCCGCCTGTTAGTCGGCATTGCATTGTTGTTGGTGCTCACTTGGGTTTGTCTGTACTATACCGTTGTGGATAAGTCCATAAATTTCCCACCAGATGCGAGCGCTCACGGAGGTCAGTACTACAAGACAACAAATGGACATCCGAGTTACCTCACCCCGGAACTGAGATCATGTTCCTTACACCAACCACTTAATAGGTATTAAGGTTGTTGAAGAAAGTAAACTGATTCATGCATGTCCAGTGAATAGTGCACGTGTCGGTATAGAGTTTGAAACCTCAAATTAAGTTCTATCAGCAAAAAATGTTGCTTAGGAAGCATTTGAAATATTGGTATAAATGCACCAGGATTCTACGGAGACACGAAAAAATTTGCGAACAGTACTAATACACTGGGGAATGTTTAGCTCAACGCACTTAAACATTACAATGAGCATTTTATATTTTGCGTTGAATAGTAGTCAGATGTTAGGCATTTCGTAGGACGGTTGAAAGAATTTGCAGTTACACTGAAGGAACACAACGTTTATAATAATTGATCTTAAAGTTTTCTACAAACTAATGACTGTTAGCTTCAGAAACAGTGGATTCTGCTGTACATTCATTTCTGTCTTATTTTCGAAGGTTGGTCGATGTTGCTATAAATCACATTGTGATAGAAGTCAACCCTTTTATCGCTGGATTGGTTGCTTAGCGGTCAAGTGATATCTGTTTAGTGAACAGGGATTTAAGTAAAATATTACCTACATAATAACTTACCGATTTAGGCCGGATTCATTGAATATATGATTGTTTTTGACCACTTACCAAAAGCAGGGTGTAGTGTCTTGATAAACAGTGAGAAAGTGTTTGAATAAAGTTTGCTACGGACCGACAAACATCACGCCAGTCTTGCAACTTCGATGTCACTAGTTTACATGATAAATGTTTGTTCAAATGAAATTTAAAATGAATTGGTCCCAGATGTACAATAGGGCCCTACTACTCAAATTGCGCTTCAACACAAACAAAGTTTTCATATAAATCAGTGCTTCAGGCTACTCTGTTGGAAGAAAACCATCAGAGTCAAACTAACGCACATAACAAGTTTACACGCTCAAGTCTTCGATCGCCACTAGCTCGTCTAGCCATTCCACCATCATCACGTTCAAATTTGTACTTAGTGCCTGGAAGAATTGTCGATTGCTCGTTGCACTTTTGCTTCATATGAAATAGTATCGTGGAAACTGATAAAAGAATATTCATTTATTTATTTCCCATCCGGTATTCAGACTTAATCAACGATGATGTTTGAAGATATCTACTTCAGCCTCAGTAAGAAGCAGTTGATTACAGTGTGTATAGAACGCTGACAAGTAGAAGTATTGACCTCCTATGCACAACAAATCAACTATTATATGAATACAATTAAATTATCACTAGAAAACTTCTTATTGCGTTGGACTCAAATAGTGAATAAGCTTCGGAAATGTGGGTAAGGGTTGCACAATTTTTTACCAGCAACCGAGACTGTTAACATATTTACGTTTGAGAGGTAAAATCACAAGAGAACTGGCAATATAAGATGTTGATATCTATACACCTAAAACGTATCCTGTGTCACCATTATTTGGTTGATAAAAGGACCGTGTGTTTTAGTTCGGATGATAATAACCATAAAGTGGTTTCAGTAGAATGAATGAGTACAACTGTACTAATTAGATATAGCATGATCGGACCATATAATATTTCTGACACAAACGAATATTTTATGGGTCCCTGGTAAACGAGATCATGTGGCATTTGCTAACCTTGAGATGTCAAATATATCACTGGTTTTGAGTTCAAAAACGGTGCACACTAAACATCACCACACCAGACTGAATATTGCATGAAAATTAATGTCAGTTTCGTTTCCTATGTATACCACTGCCGAGATATTGATGGTTTATGGAAGTCCTCTCTGAACTTTGCCGCCAATATATTTAGCAAGAACAGAGTGATTGTCATATGTTTGTTTTTTTTCACATGGTTATGAACACATCCAACTCACACGGTACACGTGGACCCGAGGTGAAACTCGATTCGAACAATAGACACGTCGTATGTATACGTGTATACATGTATGTATGTATGCATGTATGTATGTATGTGTGTATCATACCTTGTACATTGAAAGTTTTGAGCTAATCAGTTCAAAAACTTCCTTCGTACGAATGATTGCCGTCAACTGGTACGCGATCTGTTGTTCATCAGTTTGAGCGGTTTACTTGCTTTTGGTTTCGAGTGCTTAAAGTACTTGGTGATCAGCACCGCATCTTGTTTGACTTTGTCAGTTGCTGGGACTTTCAAGGTTTGTTTTGCCTGGGGTGTTTTTTGTTAAAGACATCTTGAACTGACGTGTACAACGCGTGCTCGATCAAATTTCTTTTACTATTGGAATTGCGCTCTAACTCGGTACATTGTGACCTACCTAACACCTTATGAAATATGAATTAGCAATAGCGCTTAATGCGAATGTTTTGGTGTTCATAAATCTACCTATCTGGTTAGTTGACTGATTCCTTCAGCTTACATGCCTTCATCATGGTACTAGATACGCCATTTTTCTGTATAGTTGGTGAGTGTGTGAGTTGTGAATATTGCTTTATTTCTGGTGCAGATGCAGTTCATCAGGATATGGTTAATCTTTCTCCTTGTATAACGTGCACCTTCGCTTGTAAGTGTTACGGTGCGAGCCAAACGCGCAGAAACTAAGGAGTCGATCCCAGCTCCAGGGAGACCAGTTGTTGGAAGTCACTATTGGAAACGTGTATGTGTGTGCTGTGCGAAGAGGAAACTGCCCGTTTGGAATCATGTTAGGCGGATGAAACGCTTGCAAAATCTGTTCAATGTGATCTGGCATTGTTTGAACGGATTGAGAACGAACTTATCGATATTAAAGTTAAGCTAAAACATCTACAATCAGATGGGCATGATACGTCGGATGTCGGAGTAGGCTTGATCGGAGTTTTGCCGGACGCTACGTGCTAAGCAGTCGTCTTGTTCAAACGACATCACCGTATGTCAAGAACGCATCACTCGCCTCGACGAGGCTCAACGAGAGGCCACCGAAGAATTACATCGTGTCAAAGACGCTCTTCACCAGGTTTGTGTTTTCTCGTCTCGACTATTGTTTTATCAACTGAATACTGGCACGCCGGACTACTTTTTTTTAAAGACAATCAACTTTTTGTGTGATCAGATAGAATAACCGGAAAGCGTATTCGATCCACAAAAACCAGACTTAAAAGAATTATTTTTTCGATTTAGCCTCAATATTCAGTTCTTGTTCAGCGGCGAGCTATATTGACATTCGGGAGGGGTAGCAATGGGATCCTCCTTCGATCCACTGCTGATAGACGTATTCATGGACAAATTAGAATCCCAACTTCAGTCTACTATTCAAAGTCTTCATATGTGTGTCATCATATACGTTGATATATTGCCACCTTGGCGTGGTGGTCCGGCTTGTGTGCTGTTTTGATCCGGAGGGCTGTGCTGACTGCGACCTCGGTCGTTGCAGGTTCAACCATGTCATATTGGCCAAAGGGGAGCAGCCAGACAAAAAGCAGATGCGTCCGTTTTGAGGTATTCGTTGTGTTTGGTGTCAGTGTGTTTTGTTTCGGTTGTGTCTGTTATTTTTTTCTGCCTGATCTGATTCTCTGTAAGTGTGATTGGTTTGTCTGTGCAGTATGTGTGGTTGGTTTGACTGTGCAGTATTATCTCTATGTGAATGTACCGAATGTCTTGGGTTGTGACTGTCGAGCCTGTTCTGGATGGTTGATGCTGCTGCGTATGAGCGCGTGTGTCACCTGCTGCCTTGCAGTACAGGCTTTTAAGCCAAAGGCTTTGGTTGGGGCCCTAATCACTCTTCTGTCCAGGCCTGGGCATCCTGGCAGTAACCGAAGCCCATAAAAACCAGGACCATACAACAGAAACCCTACTTCATCGGCCGTCGCGCAGGGTAAACCGGGTTTCCCTATCTGCTGCAAATGGCAGGGTGGATAGACGAAAATACGCTACTGCCAATCGCTCACCCTCATACTCTCCCCCGAATATTAATCCCCGAGCAGATAATGCTCACTTAGGTTTTGGCTGTCCGAAGAGCAACCTGGAACAGTCTCGGGGACGCAAAAATCTCCGTGTTGGAGCATGGAATGTGCGCACGCTGTTTGATCGATGCACCTCCAGAGGACGGCTGGAGTGGCGCATTGTACTGGTTACGATGGGTCTGCCTCGTTATTGAATTGACGTAACACACTTGAGCGATACGAGGCTTGTGGACCAAAGTAATTTACGAGAAGCAGGTGCAGGGTACACCTTCTACTGGATAGGTTACCCGACAGACGGTGCTCGGGAGCATGGTGTCTGTCTCGCAGTCGCTGATCGCATCAACGCTGTGATGATAGGCGAACCGCACGGCATCAGCCCTCGAATGCTGTCTATGCGCCTGCGACTCGGTTGAGGTAAGTGTGCCACATTAAAAAGTGTTTATGGTCCAACTATGTATCACACTGATGATACACAGGACCAGTTCTATGATCAGCTGTCCGCTACAATCCGGTCGGTGCCGGTGACCTATCGACTGTTTGTTTTGGGTGACTTGAACATTCGAGTCGGGCGCGACTCGGTAGCTTGGCCGGGAGTCCTCGGACCCTACGGCATTGGTTCAGTGAACGAGAACGGTGATCGTCTGCTCCGCCTGTGTGCTACTCACGAGCTGGCTATCACGAACACCCGATTCCAGCTGGATGCGAGCGATATCACGTCGTGGACTCATGCACGAAGCGGTTATCACCATTTGTTTGGGTACCTGATTGTGCGGCAGAACGACATGCGAGAAGTGCGTAACACGCGGGTGATGCCGGACGGTAAATATAGCACAAATCATAGGCTGGTCAGGACCAAAATGTTTACCCATTTTTGTAAGACTGTTTATTGTATATCTATTGGATAACAACACAAGTTGGACGTCAAGCGACTGGACAA
>JTDE01003487.1:4105-15754 GCA_014338405.1 Paragonimus skrjabini miyazakii
TGCCCGATCGTCTCAGTAGCAGACACAGTTACTGTCTGTTAACTCCATTCGATGACCCCTCGACCAGGACTTCTCTCCAAGTTGAAATCACAGAAATCATTGACTTGTTGAGCGGTATTTAATTTGTGTCTCCTCTCGAGGCGATCGGGCAACCTGATCATTACTCACAAGCGAAAGTGGTTGAGCGTTCACATGCGATGAGAATTCGGTCGTGCCTAATGTGAGGTCAATGGCGCAGTGGTAAACACGGTTGCCTCTTGAACAGCGTGTCCGTGGTTCAAATCCCGATAGTGGCAATGATATGCACTACTGACGAGCTCTAATCAGAGCGAAACTCGAGTCTAGTGCTTCTGCTGTTCGAAAGGGCTCGACTGAAAAGTCTGTGGGAATGCGACAGCTGCGATCAATTGTGGGTGATGTTCAATCCATATGAAAATCAAAATCCCCTACTACTCATCAGTAATCAAAATTATATGGTTCAGCGAAGTCAAAACAATGCGTGAACAAGGCAAAGAGGTTTAGCAGTATTCCACTGGATCACGTAGAACGTTGCAAAATAATCAAGTGTCTATAAGCTAGTCACCCAGAGAGTAAATCAACAGTATTAATTATGAGTGAATTGGAGTTCCATCCACTAGCAGGTCACAGCGTTATTGGTTGGAGTTTGGCTGAACATGCAAACCGATGATGTGACCTTTGGCCACGGTAACTGCATAGCTTGCACGAATTATTTTTGTGAACACAAAGTCCGTTAGCGCAATCCAGTGGTGATCGATTCAGCAGTAACCAACATCCATTGTCTGACCGATTTGTGGTGGATGACCGGAACAGTGTAGACAACACGGAAGGCCTGAGTGGAGTCAACCCGGTGATCAGTATCTGCCAAATATGTGATGATTGTAAAGTTGGTGGATTTGGTCGAACCTGTGCCGAGCCACGCTGGATGATGTCCTTTGACCCGTTTTGACAAACGTCACGTCGTGCGACCGACATATTCCGCCACGCAACAGCAGGAAAATGAGTAGACAATCATGGCTTGGTCGAGGGCAGGGAGTTTGTTTTTCAGGCTCAAAGTTAGCGTGGGTATGCGGTGAACAAAATGCGCAGCGGTGCCGCCGGAAATATTCATTTAAGAGTCTGACAAGATTGATGGTTGAGTATCTCCAATGTGATATCACTATTAAAAGGGAAGCAGGTGAAAACAGCTTTTTTATGTATCGCGGTAATCGGACTCCGTAGCTTAGTCGCAAACAGGTCCCGGGATATAAAATGACCGAATAACCCATTTATCACCACACATTGGTGGCTGTCTCCAGTTCCAGGTCTATTGTGTCTGCAGAGTAACTTTCCATTATTCTACTGATCAACCAGCGAGTGGGGTCTCGCTTTTGTTTTAAAGGCACAAAACTATTAAGACTTGTATACTGTCTGGTCCATGTTGCTCTACGACAAACTTTGCGTTGTAAACTACCATCTAGATGCTTGGTCAAATTCAAATCTAGAGAATGAAACGAGTTTTCTTATTACATTTCCGAAGTAAATGTGATGGTGAGGTGCACCTGAGTGAATGAGTAAACGACACCCGGTAAATCATGCTCAGATTTCAGTAGAAAGAAAATATATTCTACATATCGTGTGCTGGAGAGTGAAAGCCGTAAGGAAGCTGTCTTGCTGATGACGCCTTACTTTCACTTACAGCTCCGTTGTCTGTTTATAAGGTGATGTCGTATGTTTGAATAAAGACGTAACATACTTTTAATAGTTAGGTCGCCTTCTCCTCCTCTTCATTTTTTCTTCTCCCTCCCTATATAGTTCTTTCCCTTCGCGGTTGTGTGGCAGTTAAGCACCAATGTGAACCAATGATGTATTGCTGTCTATCATGATGATGATGATGATAATGACCGAATCAGGGGGATCAGTCAACGTCTGTTAAGAAATTCAGCCAAGTCAACGGAAACCCACTTTTGCCATTCCTGCTTTGTTCCATAGAAACACACCTCTTCACAAAAGGCCTTCATAGCTGTTCAGATCTCTGTGTGGTGCTGGTTTGGACCACTCCGCTTTTGTGGTCAGAACAGCTTAACTGTCAGCAGTGTTTAGTGAGCATTTCGTGTGGTCTCGTCACTCAACTTCTAACTGTACAGTTTAAGCCTGCAAATGGATACTGCGTAAGAAAGCGACAAAACGAAGCATATTCTGAAGCAAGCTTGTTATCCCGAAGTGAACGATAATCGTTAGTCGAATAGCGCCGTCAATGGCTATGTGATCAATTTGTTATCCTGGTTGCGTTGCACAGGACGGTCTTCATGTAACAGCCGTTTTTTGTATTGAAATGCGCAACCCGACGTAATGAGTCCATGATATTCATGGAACTGTAATAGCCGATCGCCACTGTCAATGTCCTTCCTCACGAACTCCAAACATACCTTCAAGCATCTTCTCTAACAGAGAAGAAAGACTAAATTGTGAGACCATATCGCTGGCAAACATAGTGATGTTTAGGTGTCCAGTTTTTTTTTCGAGGATCACATACAGCATTGTAGAGGACGTTCTGGACATCATCTGATCCGCATTCTGTTAGGTCAGATGATGACATATGAACGTTTTTCTCACTTAATTCAGTGACTTTGTCTATTTGGTAAGCTTGACGGTACGCAGGCTATTATTCCCTGGGTTCTAGCCGCGTAGTCTTTGCTCTGCTACAGAGGTCAGCGTGATCTTCACATGAGCTTGCCCGCGAGTTTCAGCTTCCGGTCACCAGTGACACTGGAAAACAACCGTTCATCCAAAGCAATTTACGAAGCCGAATGCAAACGAATAAAATCGCCAGAGTCATGTAGGCGCATTTCTGAGACAAAGCTCATCCAAGCATCTGTAACTTGCTTGCTAACTCATTCGTCAGGGAGTATTTTCATTATCATAGACTAAAAAAATGGTGCTTTTCATCTATGCGTAAGTGTCATATAACCATGAAGAAATACACGATCACTAGTTAAAAAGGAAAACAACAGAAGGACAAGGAGTCTAACTGTTAAAAATTGCCACGTCTATATACAAACACTCAACACCAAAGCGCCTAGACCTTGCAAACAAACAACCGAGCTGTAAGTGAAAGTAAGGCGTCATCAGCAAGACAGCTTCCTTACGACTTTCAATGCCCCGCATCATTGAATGCACTCACTTCACAGATAACTCGACCAAACAACAACATCTACGCTACTGAGCCCGACTAGCCGCCATCTCGCCTAACGTCTTTAATCACCGACTCTTCGGAGTTGCGAGGGCTCCAGCCCGGGAGACGAACCCGATCCACAGTGACCAACCACTTCGTGAACGACTTCATTTCTCTACGCCAGATCATCATCTGTACATCTCAGACTCTACACCAGTCGGTAAAGAGTGCTCGGTGTAGCTGACGACCAGAGGGCATCCATCCAGGTCCGTGCAACTGTAAGGATTGAACAAAAAATCCACCTGACAACCACTATCATATACACGCTTCCTATACGTTGTTGCCAGTCGATGCGGGCGACCGAATATAAACATCGATGCTAAATTACTTGAAGGCGTTTCAAGTTTTCTACTCTTACGACCAGGTTTCGCCGCCGTAAAATAATACGGCCCACACTGCAGTCTTCCACCAGGCATGAGGTCTGAATCGGCATCTCGTGAGTGCTGCTGACAGTCCTCTGTAATTTTATCCGTGACAAAATTAATTAAAAGCGGTAAAATTGCACAGATTTGACACATGCCGCCCTTGGAGATAAAACTGTCAGACAGTTCGCCGTGAACTCTGGCCTGAGATGAAGCATGGGAAGAGACTGTTGACGGCATGTTCGCAAACTGAATCAAACAAACCTTTTAGCCGAGAAATACAGTGATTTTTAACCGCTGCTCCATAATTTGGCGAAGAGTGAAAATTTGACCGGGACCGCAAATGACGCTTGGCATGCGAATTCATTTATTGCACTAACTCTTGCGGTCACAACAAATGGTGTCGTGACAAACGCGAGGATGAAGATACCCTTGCCGCAGCCGTTCGAAGATGGGGACGTCCGGACGTTCCTGATGGACTTCGAGGACGTGGCCGAAGTGGTCGGAGTCAAGACCGACTGTGGTAGCTGGCTGCCTTACGGATGCTGGTGAAGCGCAGGGCGAAGACAGTGCTGGGCACAGCGCGAAGAGGCCCTGCGAAGATGGAGTAGGCCGCTGCGAAGGAGGCGCTGGTGGCTGCGTTCGACAGTCCGGCCGACCACCAGGAGACCATACGACAGTTCAAGGCGGCCAGGCTTGGACAAGGAGCGAATCTATCCGTGTTTGCTGTCACTCTGCAAGGTTTGCTGGGCAGGGCTCTGCCAGGATTGGATCAAGAACCACGACGGCAGTTGTTAGCAGGGCAGTTCATTGAAGGTCTCCCGATGGTCGTTCGCGACCAAGTCCGTATTGCCCACGTCATCCGGCCGATGGATTTTGATAAGCTTGCAAAGGTGAGGCGCAGGTTGGGAGTAATGTCCCTGACCTCAGTAGATGCGAACGGTAATACGGATAAGACACTGGAGGAAATGCAGAAGACAATGGAGCGGCTCTCAGCGAATGTAGCTGTTTTGAGGACAGCATCACGGAAGAACGATCGACAAGGAGGCTGCCTCATGTGTGGAGAAAAGGACACTGGAAGAAAGATTGCCCAACCCAGCGGTTCAAGAGGTCTGAAAATAAAGTTTCATGATTTTTTCTTTTTGTTGGGCAGGTCAGCTAGTAATGGGAGCGATTGAGAAGGGGGTCGTACATACAAGGGTTGAAGTTGACGAAGAGACAGACCAGTGGTCGATACGAGGGCGGCTATTTCGTTGATTGCTCGTGCAGGAAAGCAGAACGTAGAACCGACATCTACGATGATCAGGACAGTTGGAGGTCACAGTCAACCAGTTAACGGTATGAAAGAATATGAGGTGCGTATCGATAGCCATATCGTAAAGCATCGTTTCACTGTGTCCCCATAAATCAGGCAAATGGTCATTGGAGTCGATTTCCTCGCTGCAACAGATGTCGTGATTGACTTGAAGTTCACAAATTTGTTAACCAGATATGGCTCCGTGACACTCACAGGACGGCGACAGGATAGCGTCAACCAAGTAGGCACGGCTAAAACTCCCGTGCTCTAGTCCACGGTCGAGAAATACGCGGAAGTATTTACGAACGACGGTGATCTGTACGGATTCTGCAACTGGACTGCACATGGAATACCAACAACCGGAACATTTCGACCTCACGGACCCCGCAGGACACCGGTTCACCTTGAGGAGGAATTGAAAAGGCAAGTACAGAACATGCTGAATGAGGATGTTATCGAAGAAGCCAACAGTCCATACAACTCGCCCGTTCTCCTATTGAAGAAATCCAACGGGAAATACCGTTCTTGTGTGGATTTTAGACAGCTGAATGAGGTAACACAGAACATGGTTGTGCCAATACCGTCCGTCGCTGATATTTTTGATAAGCTGCAACAGGTGAAGTTGTTCACGGTGTTAAACTTACGCTCCGGAAACTGGCAGATACCAATCAAACCCACGGATCGTGAGAAAACCGCATTCACGGTGGGCGAAAATCAGTACCAATTCAAGCGCATACCGTTTGGCCTATCCGGGACACCGTTCACATTTCGACATCTAATGGTTCAGCTAGTAAAATGATTGGATAATGTGGCGATATATGGAGATGATGTTGTTATATATAGTTGTTAGGAAAAGGCACTTTTTCCAAAAAAACTCGCATTACTTGCGAAGGAAAATGGACGCCCGCCAGAATTCTCGAACGTCCGAGAGGTTGCGCTCGCCTCTGATTGGTCCGTTCGGTGACCTAGGCCAAGGCCGCCCCAAACTTATAAATAGTTGTGTGAACCACAATTTTGCCTTCGGGCTGAGCAGCTAATAAAGGTCGTTTGAAGGCCGTATTTTTTCCTTACCTGTTGGGAGGTTCTAATTTACGAGAGTTGGGTTCTGATATGTGCGCTCTGATTTCCGTGCAGTTTTACAATATCACTGCGATCGTTCGTGATAGAGATACTGCTCGAGGTCTTTGCGTTGTTCACGTCTTTCTCTATCAGGTGGGGTCGTAACAATAGTAACGCTGAATCGGAGCATGCTGCCCATAAAGATGCTGTCTTCAATCGAATTAACAACTCAGGACTCAGGATTAATTCCGATAAGTCACAACTCGGACGATCGTCGGTGGTGTAACTGGGACATAAGTTGGGTCGAGGTGAAATCAGGTCTCTGCCGCAGAAACTATTGACAAGTAGAGAAGCCGTAACTCCAAATTCTACTCGCACGCTGGGTTGAGCAGGGTACTGCAGTCGGTTGGCAAAAAATTTCCATTCTGTTACATCACCAACGCACGAACTCCTTCGAAGAGACAAAAAATTTGAATGGACCAACGATGCCCAGAGGGCGTTCACGCGAGTACAGCAATCGATTAACCAGCAACAACTGACGTTGAAACTTCCAAATACAAAAGAAACGTTCATCGTAGCAGTAGATGCCAATAACCGTGGCATTAGGACAGTCCTCAAGCAAAAGGTAGGAGTAATCGAATATGCCAACAGAGTCCGGACCCCAACGGAGCAGAAGTATTCGACCATTGAGAAGAAATGTTTGGCAATCGTATGGGCACTGGACAAGGGAAACCGCACCTGTTGGGTCAACAGTTCCAAGTGGAGACGGATCACAAACCCCTGGAGTGGATCAGGACTGCGAGGGACCCGAGAGGTAAATTGGCCCGATGGGCATTGCGTTTACAGGAATATGACTTCACGATCAATCATGTGCCTGGTTCGAGCAATTGCGTCGCGGATTTTCTTTCTCGACCACAGATAGACGACGAACTCCCCAAAGTGACTATTGGAGTCAACGGCTTAGTAATGGAGCAGGACCCACAGACACTAGTGCGTCTACAACATCAGAAAAAGATCTTCCGGAAGGTGATTGAAGCTCTGGCAAGAGGCGTGATGATCCCCACAAATACTAAGGATGAAGAGCTGAAAATAATCGCATCCCAATGGAGAAGAGTTGACTTAAGCAGTGCGGGCGTATGAACGTGGCAGCGTGGTGTTGGGCGCTCTTGCGTGGTAGTCATCACGAGACAACTGAGGAAGAAATTGGTAGCGGACTGTCATGAAATGGCATACACTGGATGCACTAGGACATACGATCTGCTGCAACAAAGGGCATATTGGCCGAAGATGAAAAAAGATGTGACAGCTTACGTGTTTGCATGCCAACGATGTCAGTTACTGAAAGGCGACAATCGGGGAGCCCAACGGCCCTTACAGCCAATACCAGTTTCCGAAATCGGTGAACTCTGGTCGATGGATCTTATGAACCCATTTCCACTGAGTGCCCGCGGTAACCAGTACGTTCTGGTCATGACAGAACACTTTACCCGTTGGATCGAAGCGACTAGCGTTCCCAATCAAAAAGCATCTACGGTTGGAGACATGGTGATGAAGCACATCGTAGCAAACCACGGTGTACCAAAGGCGATCTTGACAGATCAGGGACCATGCTTTGAAAGCGAGGAGTTTCGAACACGCATGCAACAACTGGGAATCAAGCGCATTCGAACGACACCACATCACCCGCAAACTAACGGCCTAAGTGAACGTAACAACCGAACGATCAAAGAATGGTTATCAGCCAAAGGAGGTGACTGGGAGTCTGCGTTGCCACTGGTGTTGTTGGCCCACCGGGCGTCTGTGCAGGCGAGCACGAAGAAATCTCCATTTCAAATGATGTACGGCAGAACCCCTCGAGTTCCGGTGGATCAGGACATTGGAATATGACCCAAATGCAGTAATTCCATCAAATAATTGGTTGCCGAAAGCGAAAGAACCAAACGAAATCTGACAGCACCGCAGGCACACACAAAGGAGCAATTCGCAACGCAACGGATCGAAAAACTAGAAGGTTCAACTCAGGAGAAAGGGTAAAATATCGAGATCACCGGAACACGGGTGCCAACGGCCCAGGATCAAGAGAACTTCTACCCAAATGGAAAGGTCCGTATTTGGTAATTTCCAAAGGGGGCTGTAATACTCTGAATTAGGGACTTCGAATAGCCCTTGAAATCGTACTAGGATTGAAACCTCCACGCAAGTAATAAGCAGAAGACCTCGCACTGGTTGCAGTAAGCAGTTTATGTTCATGAGACAAGCAGCCGAATTTATGGTTGTACAACAGTATTAGACAAATCATAGTCACTCATTGGATGATCATACGGACACATACAAAGTCACAAACTGAATGTTAATTGGTGCAATACGGAACAAAGAAATAAGCGAATAACAGAAGGCATAACACTGAGACGGGTTGTCCAATCCTGATGCAGTATCTTCAACGCGACGTTTGGATTGGTCTCTTGTTAGAACTTTTGTTGTGTCGGGGTTTGGATAGGCGGTGAATCGAGTAGATTTTCATCACAGGGGCCCAGTACACATGATCAAAAGGGACGGCGAGACGAAACGAGTGCATGCCAGTGAGTTACCAAAATGGCAAGAAATAGCGGGGCGGCGAACCAGAAGATCAATAATCCGGGAAGCAACACTGCGTCGGTCGGTGAAGATTTGTCAGCAGATGTGGAGGAACTAAGGAGCCTCAGAAGGGGGAGGAGTGTTGCATAACAGGCAGTTTCCTTTTGGGTAGTATACTACTCACAAGCGACCTCAGGAACAAAAGAAAAGATCCCAACGCCAGGAAGGCGACAAGCCAAAAGAGACCGTCGGAATAGTGTGCATGTGCTATGGGAAAAGTGCCAGGAGGGTGAATGACAAAGTACCGCTACCCAATGTGTGTGAATTCACGTCAGCCGTGCGAATGAATGTACGTGGTCGTGGTCCTATGTTTAACATGACACGTACGGGAGTTCATGTAATAAACGAATTTGCAGGCCGAGCGTCCTTTGCGGTCACAACAATGTGCTCTCTCTACCGTGATTACAGCCTGTAAAGCTTACTGTTGATTGCACCTGAATAGGAACATAACGGACATCATACAAGAATCACGTAGAATGCGAACTGGCAGTCGACAGGGTTTACAGGATGAATCAAGTTAACAAACTAATCGTTCGTCTACGAGAGTAGTACCTGGACAACCATATGTGAAAATACGTTTCCATAGCGCAAGTCCGCCACATTAACCGTTGTATTAAACTGTTCGATCTAGTGCAATTTGAGTCTCTATGGCCTTCTACGTTTTCTTTTCTTCAAATCTGTTGGTGTACCGTATGGTGAATGTTGTGTCTGTTTTCTTTCAGTTCAACCTTGAATTTTAATTTTCCACCCCAACCGCTCTAGAGTGGGAAAACGCACACCTCAACAGCGAAATAATTTTTGAATTGCATTTTCAATATTGCTTCTCCCAGTGCAGACATTACCATTGTAGTACATATTATTGT
Source organism: Paragonimus skrjabini miyazakii (assembly GCA_014338405.1). Lineage (NCBI taxonomy): Eukaryota > Metazoa > Platyhelminthes > Trematoda > Plagiorchiida > Troglotrematidae > Paragonimus > Paragonimus skrjabini miyazakii. The sequence goes on from JTDE01003487.1 coordinate 13,553, forward strand.
TTCGGGAAAGAGACGGATTTAAAATTGCTATTAGCCAATCAGTCGGTTGAACACAATAGGCTGGATGGATATAAAGGCCTCACTCACACACCTCTGGTCTTGTTCCTTCGGGTTTACATTGGATACGTGGTGTGTGAGTGGAACCGCAAGTGGTACAGCGCAAGCCAAGTGCGGTGAGTGATATGCGAAGCCGTCCTTTGGCTTCGGTCACTGTGACAGGCTAATTCATAAACTGATGCCCCCAACCATATCCCACCTGGTGAATCCAAATAAGGACAGTTCCGGTCATGACGTGGTGTAACATGAAACATTTATATAGAGTAATCACTTACAATGCAGTCCACACCGTTGACCCACGATCATGTGTGTCTACTCAGGCCGATAGTGTTGGTAAGCAATGCAGAAATGGGTCAGAAACTACCATAAGTAAAATGAGCTTAATAGAGGACGTTTTGTGGAATTTGAACGTAGTTCAACAAAATCTGTTCGATGAAAAAAACCGGCCAAATTGTTCCTAGTTATTAGATAATGACATGATCTAGTGGAAACGAACACAGTGTAACGGTCAAGCACTTCCCAAAGTTATGTCAGAGGAACTCAGAATCTGAGTGAACTAGAGACAACTGGTGAACCATAAGACCTGTAATGCAAAGTTGAGATTTGTACAAAGGCTTCTGAATGCAAATAACGGTGACTTTTATATGCTTCATCTTCACTTGACAGACACGTAGCGGTGGCAATAATTTATGCCTTGTCAGAGGTTAGCACTTTAAACCGCCGTCAATGACTAAACAAGAACAAAGCCTACACACTATATGGAATGACAGTTAGTACATGGGGTGAGTGACGATGGTAAGTCGAAAGGCTTCAGATGTTGCACAAAAGTTTCCAGGCTTGTGACGTCTAAACTTTCCAAATGGCTTTCGCCAGATTTCATTCCTGTAGTCTTGAAGAGATTGAAAAACTGAAATTCTTGGTTTGAATTTTTCGAACAAACGATAATTGTTGAAACGGGCTGAGCATTTGGCATCGACGAACTGATAAATTAGACAGTCTACTTTTACGGATGTAAGTAACACAAATTTATTCAAAAATACGCATGAGAACATCAGTGGTAGGATTGCCTCTGTTTGCACATCGAACCGGTTGCAAAAGAACAAATATTAAAGTGGTTACCAGAGTGAACCATAGAATGAGCCAATAGATGGGTTGTGGACAGCGCGACTGCTAAAAGTTGTACAATGACGGTTCCAAATTATGAGTTCCAGTTAATGTAATCCAGTGGAGGTTGTCCGCATGGACTTCATCTGATAGAGGCCAGTGTAACGCCGCCAATGACTCTAACAGTTCAATACCACGGCCAAGCTATAAGCACCCTGACAGACAAGTCTTGGTGACCGATGGACGAGACTTAGTCAAGCCGATACAAGCGGTTTACCTTTTTCACGATCATTTACAAGTACTTTATCAGAAAATCGTAGTTGATAAGATCTGATGCTCGATACGAGCAAGCAAGATAGTACACAAAGGGGACGAGCATAAGAGCAAGCATCTCTTCACGCTGATTCTCGTCCAAAATCTCCAGTCGGGTTCTTTCTAAATCAACCCATCCATGAGTCATTTCTAATGAGTGATTGCAAGTTGTTGTCGGGGTCTTATCTCCGTACAGTTAGAGGCATTCAGTTATCGCCCGTGTCATCACGTCACGAAAACCTCTGGGTGTTTGCGGTATACATGCAAGCAAAGTTGCTTTTAATGTTTCACACCCTCTGCGTTTACATTTATTCTGACGTGTACTAACTCCGGACATTAAGTTTGTTTCGGTCACTTTAATTTCGTGCGTCTGAAGGTATTATGTTTGTATCTTGCATTACAAACCTAAGACACCTACCGAGATTTCGTCTCGTCTTAGTGACTGACTAACTTTTATCTTTCTTACTATCCGTATGGCGTGTAATTTAACGTTTTTGCTTGTTCTAAAGAGATAGTTTGCGAAATAACAAAAATGTTTTCTAAGAAGTAGTTTAGCAAATTTGTGATTCTAGATTATACCCAATTGTGAAAAATCAGGGCTTCGTCTGCATTCGAACCAGTGACAGAAACACCATGCCCAAACGTGGCAGACGCTCTACCAGCTGAGCTACTAAGCCACGTCAGTAGCTCGGAAATTTCACATATGCACTCGGTTACCCACCCGTCCCA
>JTDE01003487.1:41924-82995 GCA_014338405.1 Paragonimus skrjabini miyazakii
TGAAAATAGTTCTGTTGTATTCCCATAGGATCGTGCCTCGCTACCTAAGCAATCCTACGCGGTAAGTGGTGCGACATACAATCCTATGAGTGTAACTGCTTTTCGTCTGACTGCTCCCCTTTGGCCTGTCTGACAAGGTTGCACCTGGAAGGACCGGAGTCCTAGTCAGCATAGCCCGCCGGATCAAAACAGTACAAAAGCCCGACCACCTCGCCAAGTTAGCAGTATAGGTCGGGTGCTCGGTACGGTAAACGATTAAATGACATATGGAGTACGTGACCCGACCATCGCAAGCCATGCAACGTGATTAGTTGACCAACTGATCGCGCATCCAGAGCGTTCCGGAATACGCGCCGGCGAACTGCCGCATTGCTCACGCGATCAGTCCACTTAATACGGGCTAACTGACGGAGACAACGATGATCAAACACAGCAAGCCTGTTGATATCTTCGTTGTGAACAGGCCACGTTACCAAAGCATGGAACAAAATGGAACGCACACAGACATTACATACTCTTCCTTTCAGCGACAACCGAACGTCCCTTCAACGCTAGAGATGACGCAGTTTGGCAAACGCATTTCATGCCTTTGCTATATTCGCTGATATACCATCAGCAATATTACAGGCTGACGCGATAGTGTTGCCCAAGTGTGGGAAACTGTCCACAGTCTCAAGCGGATTACCTGCAATGAAGAAAGTAGGAGTGGAAATTCCCCAATCTTGAAGCAACACTGCACTGTGAAGGTGCGAAACGCATTCCATGCAAACCAGCTCGGTCTCTCACCTTGTCCAGTATGGTCTACATGTCTTCGGCAGAGGGGCTAAGTAAAACAAGGTCGTCCGCGTACTCCACATCGGTCAATCTAGCGCCAGGAAGAAGCTCAACACCAAGCCCACTGGATTCCAAAAACGCACCCTCCAGAATGTCGTCCATGACAAAATCGAACAGAAAGGGGGAAATCGGGCCACCTTGACGAACACCACTAGAAGTGATGAACGCCCGAGACAGTTGTCCATAAACTCACACCCTGCTTGCAGAGTGAGCATACAGTGACCTCAATAGATTCACGTGTTTCTCTGGTATTCCCTTGCGAAGGAAACAGCTCCAGAGAATGTTACGAGTAACTGAATCGAAAGCAGCATTTCGGTCCAAAAAGACCACGACCGTCGGCTGCCCATAAAAGCACCAATGTTCCAAGATCCGTCGTAGGGTCAAAATGTGATCGACGCATCCCCGACCGGATCGGAATCCTGCCTGTGCCTCGCGTATCTGACTTTCTCTGTGCTTAGTGAGCTGACGTAAAATGAGGCCAGTGAGCAACTTGGACGCAACAGACACCAAATGGATGCCTCTGTCATTGTCACATAGACTTCGGGCCCCCTTTTTGAAAACGGGAATGACTGTTGATAAGCACCGATCACGAGGCACCTCTTCAGTCTCCCAGATCGTCTAGAGGAGTCTTGTCAGTTCTGATATCAACCTCTCCCTACCATCCTTGAAAAGGGGAGTGCGGAGGTCCGGACCAGGAGCCTTATTACGCTTCAATAACTTGAGCTCCTAGACCACTTCTGCTTTCGACGGAGAACGGTATGCCAAACAGGCACACCGAGCTCCATTGATTGAGAAATTGACAGTCACGGGATGCTTAAGCCGTATTCGCAGTTGGAAAATGAGGAACAACGTAGTCAGTGTGAACCTGCTCCGAGATGGGCCGTTTTCTTCCTCGCATATCAATACCCCGTTTGTCGACACACGGTCACATGTAAGAAAAAATGATAAATAACGGATTAGTGAATAACTAGCATCCACCAATGACTACATGGATGACCGACGTTCGAAAGCAGACAGCGGTGAATTTCTTTGTTCAGGCTGGCCAAATGGATGCATAACATGGGTTGGCCATGCCGGGTTCAGTTTCATAGGTTTGTACAAGAGGAAAGTAAGAGAATTACGCGCGCCGGGGACGAAGTTCAGTGTTAGTTAGGATAGTGACAACCTGCACATGAAGCATGTGATGCGGTTGACAGAAACCCTTCCAGACCAATAAGGGAAAAGCTAAAATTAACTGTAACTGCTGGCTAGTTCGACGCCTAAACGGATACCTATCAGAAGATATTCGTAGGACGAAGTGTGTAAGTGATACGCGTTCAGAAGCGAAATTTTACTGATTTGTTTGACTGGCTCATTATAAGTAACAAGTGGACAATTTCTCATATCTAGTTAGCCAATTCCAGTGTCCATCATTATCCCGACAGGTTACAACAGTGAAACGCGGCTGATTGTTGGCAGTCTATTATCGGTCGTACTGTTCTGTCTGCACGGTATCCAGCAGATTCCAGTGTCACTTACATGAGGCGGTTTGTCTCGTATAAGTCACCTAAAGCCAGAAAAGACTCGGTTTGCCACCTACTCAGGATACTATATGTGCAATCCTCTGGACCACGATGGATCAATTACTCTGGTTGTCTCAGTCCCTTCTTCGGTTGTCATCGGACTGTTGTTTGGATGGCTAACATTCTAACACCCTAAACAAAGCATGCCCGACTTACCTGACCGCTCAGACGACGACCGAAGTCTATACTAACCCGGCCGAATAGTTCATGTACCCATCAACAGACGTCCAGTTTGCTAGAGGTTTTGTCCATGTGCGTTATACGACACACGGACACACTCGCCATCTCAGTGCTCACCGCCTACGCATTGGTCTGTGCCTCAATCAGCCTGGCAACTAAGTACGAGCGAACAAGCTTCGTCTATGCCCTGTAAGAGTCAACCAATCCCTGCCTGTCCGGCGCACTAGCCATGCGACCGCGCTCGCCGTGGAAACCTACAGAAACCCCATGGGACATCCTAACTTAGTGTTGGAACACGCGAAAGTGACCTTGAGACATCTCAAGTTGGAGAGGATATAGATTAAAATTAACGTTATTCTCGCAGTTCCGAAGGAACACCACACATTGAAATTGTAAAGCACATCTCATAGGTTTGAGCAGAACGAGGGATATCTGACAAAATACGTGCCTCACGAAAATAACCAGACATTATCACACCAACAGCACAATCCCGGTAAATCGACTTCCAACCCAGCATAGTCCTGAACTCTATTCTTCGCCGGATAGAATGGTGAAAGTGGATAGACCGAATGGACACTCCCGTTGTGGGATAAGCCTGACTGTCTTATGTTAACCCCAGCCTGAGCTGATGCATTAGAGTGGGAAGTGAAAAATACCACCGCATTTGACTGACACATCCAATATCTTAACAGCTGAGGAGGTGCATATCAAACAACCGAACCAGGTGCACTCTTGTGGCAGCGATTATAGGCTGGCGGAAAGTGAAGCGCAGCTCCAAAACTTGACAGAATATCATGATAGACCACGAGTGAAGAAGCTGAATCAAGTCTGTTGAATTGCCTTTCAGAGTACTTACTTCAGCTATGAAATAACCGCGATAGCCGATGAACCCGTGTGTCATCAGCGCCTTGTCGATGATCAATGCAACCACAAATTAGGGAAAGTAACATGCAACCATTTCGCGGTAAAACGCTGATTCCAGTAAACTACACTCGCGCCAATTATATACTTTCTGTAAACGTGCGTTTCGGCAGCCAAGGGCAACCGTCGTATTCAGAATGGATCAGTTGGCGATTACTCACAAGCTTCGTTGAAACGAAGGAAACACTTCTGCCCCACCCGTCAGAACATACCATTTCACCGACATGCACAGGTGTTTATAATCCTGTCCAATGTTCGACTGAGGCACGCCACCGTGGTGGCCCGAATAGCATGATAAAGCTCATTGAAAACGTCAACAGCCTCACCGATGAAGTTCCAGTTCCGATCAGATGAATTCTATCACTCGCAACAGTGGGTGACATCCGTCTGACCCTTTCTTCATGGATTGAAGTAAACCGATGAAGCAGAACCCAAACTAAGTAGGATGAACAGCAAGTATCTAATCAAGTACCTAATGTGACCTGGTATAACGCATAGCATGAAACGAATTATTGAAGTAAAGTCAGACAAATCCACAGTTCATGAATAGCAGACTGCTCCGCCAGCACAGATTTAAAAAAGGCCGATGTGCACATTTAGGTAATAAGAACGCAGTCTGCGAAAGTTGATACATATGATACACATGTCAGCACAGCGTTTACTGGACTCAAGATTATACATGAACGTATACCATCCATACACTGGCTTTGTTGTCAAAAGGTGCCAGTTACCAGGTAAGCAATCTGTAGATCACTCGCTGTGAAAGCTAGCAAGGTGTGCTCTAACCAATGAAGTGAACGTATTTAAAGAAGTGGTAACTCCTTCAACCAATATCTACTACTGTTTTGGAATGTTCAGAACGATCCTCGGAAGTGGTGTGTCGAACAGCGACTCAAGTTACAACGCGCAGCCAAGTTCGAGGCCAACCATGAATGTGACTCAGAGCATTAGGATCAGTGATTCAAGACAGTATACATAAAATACTCCCCAAATCAAACGCATTAACAAGTTATGAAGTCAAGAGTCTAGGTGGATCAGATGTTGCGGACTACCTGATCGCCCCAGCTGAGTTAGCATAGGGGCCAAGCCTATGTACTAAGAGGAATCCAGGTGCAGGTAGGCCAAAAGCAGCTGTACAAGTTGGGCCCCATCTCGGCTGCACAAAAGTTCTCAATAGAACACAGTCCAACCAGTACATAGCGAATGCTTAACTGCAGCATACCCAGGAACAGGAAACGAGCTGTAAACACCCCCAAATACGTATATCAATTGATCGCGACAGTCGTCACAGGGATGAAGACCACTGATCACATTTGTCCCGCGTAGTTCGGACGAGAAGTATATACTCACCTTAATCGCTATACGCTTGAGCCAGACCAGCTAAGAATGAATTACATAACCATGAGCAGCAAACAACATTACTTAACCACAACTGCTATACACGTCAGCGCCATGAATGACCCAAGCCAACGAAGACAGTGAAAGCTACTGTAACCTTAAGTTAATGCTAGATATTGATAGGCTATAGAAACTCAATTAAAAGCAGACGAAATGACAGCAGGAGCCCGCAGCAGCCAGTGACAATACTGCTGAGCTACCGCTGCATCGCGACATACACCTGGGAGATTTTAGTTACAGTTCACTGAGCATCAGAGCGGTGAGGCTTTGTGGCAACCTGTGGTAAAAGCGGTAAAGTCACAAATAGCCGCTCCGCGAGTGGTTATACGAAACGCAACATCATTCATTTTCTTCAACTGGGAGTTCTTAATCATTCCTGAATGTAGGTTACACCGAAAGTCCACATCAACATGAACACTCCGAATCATCCACTTGTGATTCGCTGATGTATACCAGTGGATGAGACACGGTGTTCAATCGTTCACAAGCTCAGCAGTGGCTGAAACTTATGGAACATATAAATACAACATTCCTCCCAAGAACCACACCGCACAAACTACTTTTGACCGGCCCCGTGGAGCCGCTACAAGAAATTGGGACTTGAAGATGCGACTGCAAATTAAAGTCGTGACCCAAATTTAGATCGACTTCATGCTCCGGGAGATCATGGTGTTTACCATCAATCAATCCTCGAAATATGAAGCAAAACCTACACGGAACAACTGATCACCAATAAACCGTACACTTGGTGATAGCTGTAATCTATAGCCCATTGTGCACGCGCCCGGTACTGATGCACAGTAGAACCGCTTATTAACGTGCATGGCAAACGTAGCCAGAAGCAGTGGAGCACCAGGAGATTACGACGTCCTCGCTTGGAGGGTTTGTGTACATGTGCGCTACCCTGTGAACACGTGGAGTCTTGACTATACTTTGCTTACCCAACGCAGTCCATAATTCGTGCGGCAAATCCCCAGTAAACTCAGCACAGTAACAGCACACAACTATTGTGTTCACTGTGTGTCGACCAATAGCGACCTTGAGAAGCAGAATAGGATAGAGGAAGATGCTCCTAAGAACCAGCCTGTTACGTCATCGGGGACAATGCAATATATGGACAAAACGTGCGCATTCCATCGACATGAAAATGAGCTTCCCAGAAACATATGGTACAACCGAAGGAAATTTCTTCTTAAAATAACATACCATTCACTGGTGTCTTATACTGGGTCTTACCCTCTCTCTCGAGTTAGACCACCCCACAGAATGGACCAGTGGTCCGGGGTCTTTCTAGAAGAACCATAAGATTGCAAGATGCACAACGAAAGTATGAATAAGTACGGAGACTTAGCATTCGCCTGAACATTCAGCGTTAGTTGCGCCAAGCCGTTTTGTGACGTCAGGTAACGCGAGAGCTTGTAGACAGTCGGTGACTAGATGAATTGATGCTAACATGTTTCAGCAGCTAAGTTGAAGAGGCTTCAGTTACCAGCAAAATATCACCCATGAAAGTAGTTAGCGACTCCTCGCCGTGTATGAAGTCACAATTTGACGCAGGCAAATTCAAAACAGCCACTTTACCAGATGAGCTGATCTCACCCTAACTCGAAAGTTAATGGGCTCTGGCAAACTGGCTAGTGGACTACCAAATAAAACGATGACAATGACTATAACATTAAGTTAAAGCCACCTGTCCGCACAAGCGTGAAGTTCGATGGAAATAAATAGGTTCAAACGCATTAAGCATCCTAACCCGTTCGCCATCAACAACGTTTTTATGCACGGAACTAACAGAAGCCTGTTGATAATCCAGTGATCTGAGGGGAACGAACAGTTCAGTGTTTGATGGTAACCAGCCTATTCGGGTTTATAAAAAACACAATTAAAAGCACGGGCCGGAATTCTCTGAAGGAAACCATACAGAGTACCACGCCAATGTCAACAAAACAAACACTCTCAAGTCTGATTATTGTGAATTATGACAACAAACTGTCTGCCAGCAAGCTATGTTCGTGCGCCAGAAGGCAGCTCGTAAAATGTAGCTCAGCCCCCCGCAGTAAATAAAATTCGTACAATACAACAGCGACAATAAAACCATTTAAATTGTCATGAAAATCGTTACGTAAGCGTCCTTAGTAAGTTCCAGTAAACCCCACCATCTGGTAGTACGTAGTAAACTATGTCGAACGTCCACAGAAGGACTGAGGGAATGAAGGATGTGTGCCTCATTAGAGGAGAACAAGGAGTTTTCCGATAAAAATTTTATTCATCAATTCAGAAGAAAAAACCGAGCAATTTGCCCCCTAAATGTTTTCTGTGGGCCTCTTCATGATCCATGATCCCACCACTTGTTGTGAGAACCAGATACCTTAAAAGAACAATGGTGTGCAATTCATATCAACCTACCCAAACTGCCGAGATGGGAGAAGGTTGCTGGTCCACTTCTCTGTGTCACGCACACCTATGTCGAAGCGAGGACTGATGACACCACATTTATTTAGACGGCCATTAAGCTGTACAACAATCTTTCCCGAGCGGTGGTCATCAATTATCTCGAATTCTCCAATGTACCCCTTACGTTGCATTACTCCGAGAAAACGTATTATGACCTTTGATGACGGCCTGATCATAACCTGTCTTTTTTTACGCCTTTCGGCGTTACAGATCGACTTCAATGCATCTGCTAAAACATTTAATCGAACCATAACTGAAAATAAAAATAAGGGAGAGCCACACCTGTAACGGAACGCGTGCACCGCAACTTTCAAGTGGCTGGCGGCGCAAAGAATTAATTCATTTCAACAAACCATCTCCATTTAAGAGTGTGTTTCCTTTCGTACACGAATTATTGAAAAACTCCGATGAAATTAATGTGTCTTGAAGTTTTAGTAAAATGGTATTTACAATGAAATTTACAAGTCACATATGAAAAACAACATATTTCAATTAACCTGTCATCATCTGCAATTCAGTTCAGTCCAGTCCAGTTTCCAAAGCGAAGCGGCTTCAGCCAGAGGTTGCCCAGTTTCTCGCACCATTGTGCTTCTGAGGACGCCCAGTGCTGCGACGATAGTGAGAAGGGATTCTTTACTTCCATGAGTTATCATGAGGGCTATCAGATAGCACCTGGGTTCAATCTGTCAGTGCTATCACACACAGTAAGTTCATAGTCACCATCGATACGCATAGATTTATCCTTCCATTGAAATGACGTGAAACAAAAGTAAAGTGCAGGTCTAATGTGGGTTTGATTCCTAGAACATATGTTTTCAGATACTAAGACTAACTTTTGCAAATTAAAAAAATTAATGAAAAAGATATATAGAAGGAGATAACAGTGATAATAAATAATGCAATTGTGTCGTTCGCTGGTATGGTGTTTCAACGCCAAACCAAGTTGGAAACGGCCATTTAGGCGCGAAAAGAGATTTTCCAAATTTTTCATGAAATATTAAAATGCATATTACGGGGTTTCATCGAGCATACTAGTGGTGTTGCAATGGAAATAATCAAATGTACCTAAAAATTGCTCATATTCGCACTTTTGTTGAAAAAAATGTGTCGCAATTTTTTGATATTTGCATTATGTTGGTTTTCCTAATAGATTTTACGTTCTCAAAATGCTTCCATCGGAATTTTCGTGGTGAAATACATCTCTCCAACTAGCGGAAACGCTCGATTTTGCGCGGTTTTGGAGATATCATAGAATTTGTAATTTTCGAACACGTTGTGTTCACATTGCATTGTATACGAAATATCACAGTAATTCTTACTGAAAACTATGTTGCCACGGTTGTTGCTTAGTTACACATCAGAATAATACATTCAGCCTGTTTCTCTTATTGTATTTCCGGTGGAAAACGGTCTATGTTATCGCTTGGTTGTTTCTACCTACGGTGTGCTGTAAACATGCATAACACGTTCCACCCTACCATTAAAAACGTGCGTATTGTTTTGTTTGTTGCTTATTGATCATGCTTTGAGGTAGCTGGCCATGTGTACGAGAGTCTGTGCTCACTTATCCGACAGATAATGACCAATTTTGATGCGCGTTAATTATCTGACGAAAACAATGATTTCCACTTCTGCCATTTCAGCTACAACCCTTCTATATTCGGAACCTGGATGCTCATGATTCCGATGAGTGTTGGTCTACGTTTTTGCTGGCTGCAGACTTCACTGACGGCTGCCAGTGTGTTTCCTCAAATTTTGCCGGAACTGATGGATATCTTTATAACTCATCCTGAACGATCCCAATACAAGTTTATCCTGATATATAGGCAGGGTTCATTTTCACAAAATTGTTGTTAGCCTAAGTCAACTGGACGGAGCAACTACTAGCGTGAATGTATGCGGCACACTTAGGCGTTGATCATAGCTTAAGTCAACTGGACGGGGGAACTAATACTAAATAAGGAGCACTAATATACTCGAGGAAATCTATATATTTGTCTCGTAATATGCATTTTAATATTCCATGAAAAATTTGGAAAATCTCTTTTCGCGTCTAAATGGCCGTTTCCGACTTGTTTCGGCGTGGAAACACCATACCGGCGAACGACACAATTGCCGTAAATGAAGTTGAAAACTTGACTAACTTGAGTTTATGAAGAGGAGATTACGTGGGAAACTCACCTAAACCAAACCCTCACAACAGGTCCGGGAAGAAAGATGGTCAGCACGCATCTAGCTATCTTTTGAACCCCGTTACACTACCAGAAGACATTACATCCTGTGGAAACATGTTACGATAGTTGGTGATTCAACATACGAAGAATTTAGCCCTACTCACTGTAGCAACCCTCTTCTTCTGCAACCGTGGTCTTAGATGTGTGAGTTTGCATACAGACTGAACAGAGATTTCGCCTCAACTCCGGTTATTCCCGTAAGAATCTTGAAGGTTTCTATCACTCTCTTCTTACCCTCTCCTAGTAGCACGAACGTTCCCTGAGCGATCTTTGAGCGTTCCCTGAGTGTCGCCTGGGTGTTCCCCGAGTGATCCCTGAGAGTTCTAAGGAGACCCTTTGGGAACATTAAGGGAACGGTCGGGAGAAAGATTGCGCGCAGCCTTATAATACGATTTAATGAAATACCACCCAAATTTCGAGTGCCTAATATACCCAACCACGATTAATACCGTCGTCTGCCTGCAACAAACGAGCAGCGAAATCCATAAATCTTGCAACTGTTAGAAAACCGTTGCGATCAAACAGTTTTTGTGGTTAAAAAACAGACTGTGAACAGTTAGCAATCGGTTCAACGTAGTGCAATTGGCATCCTGTTCATCGATATCTGCAACAGCTTCTTATTCATTCCATGCCTTGACACCTGTATAAAAACAACTTTTACCAAGCATTAGAATTGGAATACCTCAGTTAATAAGCTGGATACAATAGTAGCTGATATGGACGGTCTGGTAGAGAACTTACAGTTGTTCTAGAAAATGAAGGGTTGATCCACGCACGTTACGTACAACAAATTGCCCGACTCTCCCGTAAAAAATTCAGGCACATGAACATATACAATTTATACCAAAAGCTATATGTACACAATCAACATTGTCATCACGTTCAACGGTAAATCTTCAGGATGTGAATGCCGAAAAACCCGCATTGTTGCCGTTAATTTTTTTCACTACTCTCAGCTTAGCCTTCTGGCTCCATTTTTGAATGGTCTTCTTGACGTCTGTGTGCGATACGGAGACGGATTCTGCATTGGAGAAATGATGGTTGGTTCAAATGTTACGTACCAACAATATCCATAGTCAACGATGTACGTGCAATTGATACGCGGTTGTTTGTCCCTCTCCAATTGATGGTTTTCGCAATGTCATCAGTCATCAGCATTCTCATCGCATTACAGGTGCATTCACCCATTGACGCCCCATTGACACTAGTGGGAACGGTTAACTTGGAATTATGAATAAGAACAATGGAACCTACCAATTGCTTGTATAATGCAGCATCTTTCAAATTGACACTGAGCAGTTGCATGTCCCCTACGGCTTGCATCGGGAAGCGCGCTGGAAACCGCTGGGTTGTTGATGGGCCGGCAGCAGTGTGGTAGAATCGCAAAGTATTCACTTCCGACCGTAGGGCGTGCAATTCTTCACTCACTCTTACATTCTACATGACAACGTTTTCCAACACACTTGTTAAATAAAGCTACCATTGTTTATAAGGACCTACTTCTCAACCCTTTAACTTCTTTCACGATTTCATTCGTACATGTTGCATCCATATGTGCCGTTTGCGTTTGCCAACACAATCCATTATGTCCGTGGCGTCAGACAATGGTATGTCTGATAGTTGTTCAATGATCCGTTGGTACTTGTGTGCCAAGTGCAAATCATCTGGAAAGTGGAGGCAGAATAGGCAAGCGATACCTATTGCACAATGCATTTTGACTTTGTAGAGCTTAGAACCGGTGGGTGCTGCCAGACCGTGCAATAACAATCTATGATGCTTCGTTGACGCTAGTCCGGTTCACAGTGCAAATCCCGGCTGCGGTATTCACGACATATGAACGATTCTCGCGCTCTCGTCTTCGAACTCAATAATTTGATACATCTGAAAAAAGAATGGTTGATTAGCGAAGGCTGTAAGTAAGTGTTACTAAAGACGGTGCGACATTAGGTAGCATTTATTTTCTCCTAGAATGCATGATATGGTAAAACATGAAGCTGTCTTTGAATGACAACAGTAACCCTTTACACTGAATGCTATTACGGTCAATCCAAAAAGTGGATGTGTAGATATAGGAGCAATGAAAGATGTACAGTGTGGTAGATGGGAATATTTTGTATTTAAAAAATTACAACACGTTGCGAACCGTTGAGTGCGACTGCGTCTTCGGGCAACACCGTTTATCACTGCGGGTAGTCCATCCACTAAAACGGAGTTGTTAGGTTCTTCCTCACTGTGCATAAAGTCCGCGTGTAGGTACTGGCCTTTTTTGTTGGTTGCAGTGGGAATGAACACTGATCACATATCATCCACTATTCTACACTCGTCATGCACCAGTACCCGCCTCCTCTCAATTATGCGTCGAAAAATCTGTGCGGCGGGCATATTAAAAGCTCGTACGAACCCACATAAGATTCTCATGTAGGACTCACATAGAAACGCTGAATAAGAGTCTAACGTCTGCACAAAGATGGGTGTTACAGTGGAAGTTGAACACGAACTCTGATTCACCATATAAGCCAGCGAATTGAACCATTGTTTTCTGCAACATTGATTCTACAAGATCAACATAGTGCATACACCACTATGGGCAGCACAGTAAGTAGATGCAAACGGGGAAGTTTAGGAAGTTTTCATATATTTTTCCCCCAGTATTTTTTTCATAGCCACAGGACCGATGTACAATATGATCTGACGAAATTCCGTAGCCTTCCAACGGTCGTAATCCACAACAGACCGACATTTCCTAGGGAACTCTACCGTCAATTCACCTCGAAGTTTGTTCATTCTGCTGTTCAGCTGAGTCATTTGGGAATTCTTTTTCTAGTTGGACCTGCCTTTCACAGGTTCATGATACGCTTCATCAGTCCCAAGCACACCACATGCATGTAATCTAGGAGGAAGCAGGTTATCATATTTACCTGTAATCTCTCAAAAGGAGACTGACCAACACGATGTTGTTGTTGGCATCGGGTTCTAAAGTCTACGTCCGCTCGTAAACGGCATGTGCTTGATAGTAACACTGTTTACCAGTTAACTTACACTCCTAGCACTGTACATTTTTTGAAACAGTAATAACCCGAATGGATTTTCACCTGACGAATGAAAGCTCTAGCAGGTGCATCACCAATTATGCAATCCAAAACCATCTGCACATGAAGAATACACGTTAACAGCCTCAAACCACCCTTTAATAGCTTCACCGAGTCTTCAATTAAACTGTCCAGATATTCGTCACCATTTAAAGGTTTAGACAAACCGCAGGATAATCATACGACAAACACAGGCGTTTAAGGGGCTGCCAAGTTTCTAAGTTTGGACCACAATTGTAAACGTGAATTGTTGGAAAGAATATCGCCGTTGACGTGCAGTTGAAGCCGGAGATCTTGCAAGTCATCCGTCAATCGCCCATGTATAGCATAGCTTATGCAATCATTCAAACCAAAACGAACATACTCCCCACCCTCGATGGACGTGGAGGCACACTCCAGTGGTGTTCTCAGCAGAGTGCGTGCATCCAACGGCAACTCGGGCAGTATTTCCCTCAGGCGACAAAGCATAATGCCGACGGATTTCAAACACAAATGAGCCTCAACAGCGATCTAGCAAACAATTTCCATGAATGTCCTCGTCTTCTTGTCGATACCGATGACGTTGATGGCTAAAACGACGAGGATAAGAATGTCCAACGACAAGGTCACCAACCCGCGTCTAGCACCATAGAAGGGTATCCCGTGATCACTACTGGAGTGACCGTCAAATCTGAAGACTGCAGAACGGAACCCGCGGACCTTCCATCTGCAGGCAAAACTTATTCAGGTTTCCACAAAACATAGAATGGTTTCAAGGGAACTTCCATCCACGTCGGTTACTTTATATGGCAGCCTTGACTTACCTAGATAATGGTGCAGAACGGGAGGATTCGTCTGAGCATTCTGGACAGCGGTAGCTGTCAGTTTTTTACGGTTGCTTTCGAAACGTTCCTCACGTGCTAATTTAGCCAAACGGTAAACGTGAGCACGTGAACAAACACGCGGCTTGTTTAACGCTCTACCGTTCGTTTCATACGTAACAAGGAAAACAAGATGGCTGAAATTATTCACTTGACGCCCGAGCAATTTATGCGCAATTGTTCGATTAAACAAATTCGACACGAGCGGCATGGGTGCGCCAACACGTTTTTGAAGAGGAATACAGTTCGCCTTAATTTTTATTAGCAATTGCGTGTGCAACATTACATGAAAATTATATTTATTTGATGTCGGTGAATGTTCCCTCTGGAACACTCAAAGATCACTCTGGGAAGGGCCGAGTGTTCCAGTGTGCCACTAGGGTCCATCGCACAAGAGAAAACATACCAACTTTTATTAGCATGTCTTCATAAGAGTTATCTCACATTCCATCAAGCAGCCTTGTGAAACTCCTCTAAACTCTCTCAAGCAACTCCACGTCTTTTACCATATACAGACTCCAAGCCTGCAATCATTATTCCAGTTATGGTCTCACATAGTCTTTACAAAGTGGCAACAACAGCCCCATTCTCGAATGGCGCGAACGTTTCCCTTAACCTATACAGCGCTCTATTTCCTTTACGCACCGCCTCTAAACAATGTTTGGAAACTTTGATGTTCCCCTTTATGAGCACTCCGAGTTCCTTGGGTGTTTCTACCCTCCTTAGCTCCCACTCCTCACCCTCCTTGCCAAAAAACCCGACTGACACTGGCTGCTCCCCAGCAAGCAGCTGATCACGCGTGTCTACATTCAAAGGTAGCAACCATTCATTTCACCACTTCTGAACAGTATTCAAGTCTTCCTGCATGATTGTGTTATCAATATTTCCTACGGTCTCCACATCATCAATGAAGATGTATCAGGGTCACTTCACGTTTTTGACAAGATGGTTGATGAGCATTAAAAGCAGTAGTGGCCCAAGTACTGATCCCTGAGGTACCCCACTAACTACCGCACCCTCTGTGGACCCCCTCCCTGCAATGTCTACATTGAAGGTGCGACTCCTCAAGAAGTCGTATATCCATCCTAGCAGCCTTGAAGTATGACCCAAGATCTCTAGATTGAGGATAAGAATTCGGTGGTTAACTGAATCGACTGAATTCCTGAAATCCAAGAAACAAACCTCAACTTTCTGTTGTTCAGCCTCTCCGTGATCTCATCGAGCAAAAACATCAGGTTCGTGAGACAAGACCTATCCCTTACAAATCTTTGTTGGTATGCGAAGATAGGCCTATTTTCAGTAAGGTGTCTCACAATCCCGTCCCTAATTATTCTTTCCAGCGGTTTCAGGACAACTGATGTTAGGTTTATTGGTCGGTAGTTGCACACCTTGTGTTTCTAACCCCTCCCTCTTATTGATAGGTACAACACCTGCCTTCCCGTGGTCGTCCGGGAGTATGGCCTTTTAGAGAGTGAGATAAGACAACATAGTGAGAAGCTCCTGTATGGAGTCACCGAGAGGACTTAGTATCCTTAAATAGATACACTCCGGCTCCATCGCCTTATTCAAGTCCAGTCTATGAAATCTCTCCTCAGCCTTTTCCATTCTCATTTCAACTTCCCCCGTCATTGGCCCTTTTGAAGTCCTTTTGGTAAGTCCGATTGCGATGGTTCCGTAATGAGAAATGTGTACTGCCTCAAAAACCGGCAGAAAACCTTCGTTTTTACAGCGGTGAGTCGATGAAACTGCTCTCATTATCAGCAACGCTACTTAGTCCTCTCCTAATGGCCCCTCGGCCTGGACATAGCTGAAGATGGCTTTGGAGTTCTTGTGATGGTTCTTTGCCAAATTCTTTTCACACTTTTTGCTGCAGTCATTTTGTACTTCACAATAACTCTTTCCAGATATCTTATATTGACAAAACCTGACGTACCACCAGACTGTTTGCATACAGCCTAGGCTTTCCGTTTGTCCTGAACAACTTTTCAACTCTGCTTTTTCACCAAAGAGGCTTGCCTTTGTGTCGACTACGTCTTTTTGGTGCATGCATGTCGGTTAGTTGCATAAGATTATCTTTACTTATGGCCAAGGCTTTGTTGACATCTTTGGTACCATGACAACCTGTCGCTGCGTGTAATCGGTAGACCGTGAATATTTCTGTTATCATTTAGTTGAGAAATATTTTCTATCCACTGAAGTTGTTGAAATTTTGTGACATGTTTCAGTTCCAAAAATCGTACAATTCTGTTGCCTGAAGAGTTTTTGTTTCAATCTTCCGAAGACGTAAGCTAGGAATGTGTGGTAGTTCAACGATATGGGGATTAATGGAACAATAAAGTACAGTGACATTCTACGTAAATTCGGACAATGGAAGGTAGAATATAATGAGAATTGATGGCATAGACATGGAAACACACTTCTATTTAAATTTGGACGTAGTTAAACAGGAAAGCGTGATTAAAATTTCGACAATGGAACTTGTTAAAACATCAGCACTAAGCTTCTTATAAAACCACGAACGTCAGAAACGCCTATGAACCTACTTCAACGTAGGACAATGCACCAAAACTGGACTAGTAGGTCTTGTTTTATTTGTCATACTCGCCATCTTTACCAGTCGTTGGTACCACTGTTGTTAACTTTTCCACGAAATCCAAATGTGCGCTGGAATGGAGACGAAGTGACCTGCTGAAAGTATGACACGGAAGAACATTTCCAGCTGGAAGGATTACGACGCCTATAACGGCAATTGCGTAGTTTGCCAGTATGGCACCTCAAGACCGAAACGAGTTGGAAGCGGCCATTTGGGCTCGAGAAGTGATTTTCAAATTTTTCATGAGATATTAAAACGCATATTGCGAGACAAATATATAGATTTCATCGAGTATACTAGTTGTGTTGCAATGATAAAAATCAGTTATACCTAAAAATTGTCCATATTCGCAGTTTTGTTGAAAAAAATTTGTCGCCATTCTTTTCGATAAAAGCATCCTGTTAGTTTTTGCGATCAATTTTACTTTCTGAAAATGCTCCCGTCGAAATTTTCTTGGTGGAATACATGATCCCATTTTGTAAAAACGCTCAATTTCGCGTGGTTTTGGAGATATAATTAAATTTGTAATTTTCGACCACTTTGCGTTTGCCTTGCATTGTACACGAAATATCACAGTAATTCCGAATGAATGCTATGCCCCCATGTTTGCTGGTTAGTTATTCATCTGAATTATATGTTCATCCTGGTTTCCTTGTAGCATTTCCGGTGGAGAGCGGTCTGCGTTCTCGCCTGGTTGTTTCTACTTACGGTATGGTGTGAACATGCGTAACACGTCCAAATCTATCATTAAAAACGCGTGTATTATTTTGTTTATCGATTATTGGTTAAGCTTGAATGTAGCTTGCCATGTACACGTGAGTCAATGCTCGTTTATCTGACAGATAATGACTAACTTTGATACTCGTTATTTATCCAATGAATACAATGATTTCCACTTCTACCATTTCAGCCACAACCTTTCTACTTTCGTATCATGAACACTTATGATTCCGATGATTATAGATCTACGTTTTCGCCGGATGCAGAACTCACTAACGGCTGCCAGTATGTTATCTCATTTTTGGCTTGAACTGAAAGGGTCATTGTAACTTATTCCCAACGGCCTAAATACTCGCTGATTCTGATTTCTCCCGTGCTCGTTTTATCAACGTTGATCATAACTTAAGTCGGCTGGACGGAGCAGCTACTAGTGTGAGCGCATACTACTCAGTTGAGCGTTGATCACAGCTTAAGTCAACTAGACGGAGCAGCTACTCGTGTGAACGCATACTACACACTTGTAATTGCTCTTTCCATTTGTCTTACCCTCCGAAGTATGCCAAGCACAGAACTGGAAGATTGAAGTCACTGGGGGCGAAAACCTAGAAATAAAATCTTGGATTATGTATTTGAAAATTTTGGATAAATGCACATACTTCCTCCACATTTTTCCAGCACAGAATGTGGCCTTCGGTTTTCATGTGTTATGGGTTTCTCATCGGATGACTGAAACCGTGTATTAGATGAAGTTTTCATCATCATGTCGTTCATTGCATCTGATATCTGCAAGAGATCTGTGTACACATATATGAAGGAACTTACTTTCTTCAATTATGTTAACAGGATAATCGTTTCAGGTGATGTTGATTCGCGCATTCTTCGGCCCGTGTGCAAGCGGTTCACTGTCAGTGGACCAGCCTAAGTTGACATCTGCTGCGGGTGGTGTGCGTCACTTGTTTGCCGAAATCACTGAAGAAGTGCCAACAACGGCTAAAGTAGAGGGACCTGTGAAAAATAAGGATCCGGAACGTGCACTTACAAGGGAACTGAGGTTGACGCTGCTTGCCACAGAGTGAACACTCGTTTATGTCTGCCATTTGGATACATTTGGAGCGAAAAGTCAGCTGATCGGCATCACACCAATGGCTGTCCATCTGTACAGGGTCACCGCAGTGTCCACACGGCAACCCCGATTTGGGCTTTTTCACTCACCTCGGTTGCACACCACTCGCAGCTGAGCCCATGGGGAAATCGTATAAAGGTAAGCCAGTTTTTGCAAGTTCCACTATCTTACTGGCAAAAGCAATGATGCTGTTAAAGCAAGTCACCGCCGAGCGATAGTTGCAGTCGTGCAGTTTTTCAAGTGCATGATGAAGGGTTTCATAGTGGGGATTGAAACTGGCTGCAGCAAACGGCCGAAGCTGCGGGCCTACCAACCGTCGAATTGGCAAGTTGTATTCTGCCAGCCACCGTTCATTAATGGGGACGTGAACTTTGTAAAGGGAAATGAGAACTACAAAAGACCTTACCGTAGTGGTAGAAATTTTCCGAAACACCGACAGAATGTGTATACATGGCTACCAAATTGTGCTGTAAAATGTTCATTCACATGTGCCCTCAACACTATTTACGACGAAAGTGTCGCCATCATGTTGCACACGAAACTGCAATCTTCAAGGTGATTTATAGAAAACCGCCTATCTTACACTCAGATACTGTTTCGAAAGGGAGTCGTGGAGTCCGTCCTTTCGGATATTTTTGAACGAGGTGACTTGCAAACGTGGTCATTCTGCAAAGAATGTTCTTTACGTACCAGTCGACATCGACAACCTCACGACGATCGCACCCATAGGTTGTTTGTATTTCGTACTTTCGCATCCGCCACTCACTGTGAATTCATATTTTCTGAGTGCCGACGGCTAGGAAGTCTCTTGGATGCGGCCTCTTCCTCAACCGTACGTGTGAGTTTTCCAGCCTTTTATTTGTGCGAATGCCAAAGTGGACAACATCGCTTTGCGCATGGACGGCTCACTTCGGCTTGGTGTACAGCCAGTTACACAACAAAAATTTCAGAAACTTTCTATCCGTTCGGCCGAGGATAGTCAAATCACGTTTGAACCTACGGTAAATAATGTAACAGTGCATCCTACCCATCTTCATTGTCTGCCGTAGTCGCTCAGCGGAAAACTACCGCGAAAATAGTTTGTCTTTTAGCAAATATGACGGACGAATTTTGTCCACTTACATGCTTACGTACGGCATCACGTACACGAAGGTAACACAGCAGGATGTCATAACCGAACACCATGTGTTGCCCTCGCTTGCGCAGCCATCTTATCCATAACAAATGTTTTCACTGTAATTTGATCACCCATCATCTAACGAAAAATTTCGAAAAGTCTACATGGTGAAGCATACTTCTCACTACGAACGTACCCGTACATCACGGGTCTGCCGTGCCCCATACCGTCTGTCACGAAGAACTGATACAACTTCCAGCTTCCAAAATATAAGAACCTATGCAATGATGTACTTAGGCCTGTTTGTCCTGTGAGTGTCATCTACATTCACCACATGTGGGAAACGTAGGAATAGTTCAATCTGCGTTTGCTGGGCGAAGCAGATATGCGTCTATTGTCTTCATCCCTCATAGTGCGCACCATATCTATTGCGCTAATCACCGACAGCACGTCATCAAGTTTCTCTAACGTTCCGTGACCAACCTTGCGTGAAAAATTCATTTGACATTGTAGGCTTTAACTTGCGGTGGATGTTTCCAACCTCAGCAGTTGTGATAAACTTCCCGTAATCGCCCGCTACATGCTGCTTAATGTCATCAGTTGGTGTATTGTACTGGAACAGACTCCTGCATTCGTTTCATTCACCGACGGTGAGTTCCCTACTTGTAGGATAAGAATAACAAAGCAGATAATTCAGAGGGTGGTTGTGCTCCAACTAGAAAGAGCTCACAACCAGACACGCTTCTCGTCGGACCACATGAAATCGTGGCCTGCAACATGCGTCGCGAAAACTGATTCGTTAAAACTAACAATAGTTAATCCACTAGACACGTTGCACACCTCTGCATGCAATCCTCCGCCTCTTATACTTCGTACAACGATAATAAATCTGCACGATTCTCACTAAATCATGGATGGATGTCACATCAAGAAAACAAACCTACATGCCTGATATATATCTTAGGAATAGACGTTTGGCTGTTGATTAACTGCATGTCCGTGAAGGGATGAACCGTTTCAAAAGTGTTTGCGAAATGAAGCTATGTACGAATTAGATTGCGTCAACACGATTTAGGCAACTTACGCGCAAGGCACAAGCCAGATGATCGCAGCGAAAATATGAAGTTGCGAAATTTGTTAATAGTGAAAAGGAATTGTAGTCTTCTATTTCGAGAGAAAGTGCTAAGGTTTGTTATACTTGTACATGAAAATGCTTCTCAACTGTCTCCTAAGTATGGTGATGTTATTTTAAAAGATGCCACACATCAGTTAAATTATGATGACTTCATACTATGTTGGTAGATGTAACTGAATTGTGTGTCACTATTTTTTACTGATTGATGCCGAAAAAACTACTGCCAACGCCGGCTTAAAATGTCACACTGCATGTCTGCTGTTCGAACTTTCGTAGTTGGTCGTTCAGCAGCACAATGGAAGACACTACGTGAAGTTTTCCAGTAGTTTGCCACTGTATTTTGCCGGTTTCATTTACTGAATGATGTCTCTTGTCGTTACCGTCAGTTGGTAGAAGAATCGTATTTACCAGTGGACCTGCGATATGGCTTTTACTGGAAACCGAGGGCAGTTTAAAAGTTTGCTGCAGGTCGTGAATTTTGTCAGTAATTGGGCACACCAGTATCTCTTGAACACTTGTCTCCCATGTGGAAATGGTTGGGCCTTGCACAAACTTAAGGCCACTGTGTTGTTCGACAACCACACCAACAGTCGTGAAAAACGAAACCAGGCACATTGGAAGTGTTGTATCGGAAATATCCAGTGTGTATACATTTTACAGCACACCAATGAATGTTGCAGTAGTGTGCTCGACGAACACAGATGCATGTTAAGCATTAGGCGCATGAGAGCCACTGGTAGGCATGGAATATCCTTTAGTTATTCTTAAATCACTGTCGTAATATGCCAGGGATGTTTTTCTTAAACATCGAAACGGCACAGAAATAGTAGATAAATCTTAAGCAAAAGGCACGTGGAAAGTGCGTTGTAACAAAGAACGCATCTTCCACGTCTGCATTTTGGGGGGTAGTCAGCGTGACTGCTATTTATCATCCCAACGCATGGTACCCTGTTGTCGTATTGTTACTATATTTTGTTCGTTTGAGAGCCCCTTTCCATTTTAGTTGAGAGAAGTCGGTGGTTTTTGCTAACCCCTGTTGAAGCCAAAATCCTGTAGTCTGAGCGCGATGAACCAGTTGTTTGTATACCTATACTCGTTCCTAATTTTCGTTTCGACAGAATGGGAAGTGCTGAGGATGTTTGCCAAGGTGTTGCAGTTACTTTAGGGTCTATGAGCGCAGTCAGCAATCGTGGGCATGTTTCTGTTTTGCGAGGGATGAATGAGTTACTGTTGAACCATCCGGACTTTTTGTTGCATTGTTCAATCCCAGGTAGGGGGGTTTTGCAGATAAGCTACCGAACATCTTTCGAGAACTTACGGCCGGAAAAATAATGAACAGCAGTAGCGAACGGTTCCTTTTCGGCCCGGAAGGGGTTACCAAAAAGCGGGTGCCACTGGCCTGGAAAAGCCTGGTCGTGAAAGCTGATATCCTAACATGCAGCGTTTACCCGCAGCATATGAGCCAAGGGACACTACCCAAATACCGTCCACAAGCGAAATAGCATGTATATCTGACTAATTAAGCCAGATGCCCGTAGCTTTCACGGAAGCATCCAACTCTCGCTGGCCAGCACAGACAGTCCAACCTTGGATGTCTTGTGGTTGACCAGGAGATGCCGGAGATTGAAACGACCGAAGATCCCATGGAAACAACTCGTATAAGGCGAGTTGACAGGGGCACGTTAAAGCAGTTTTAGACGAAAATTCGGGAATGTTTTGAACGGCGGCGTGCCTTAAATCCCGTAGACCGCAATTTTTGTCAGATTTGCTTTCAGAAGAAGGGCCCCGTGGAATTGGATGGAGGGAACGTGCAATTGGTCCAGTACAGTCAATGCCCCGGTTGGCACCACCACTCGTATGCCAACTACAGAAAATCTCAAGCGGTCCACACTTGCGTGGACTTGGACCATGAAACGTTTCAAACTGGGAGGAGGAAGAAGAAGAAACGACACTTTCCAGTGCTATGCGAGAAAACCCGCAACCCTATTCAGGGCCACCCACAAAATGGTTTAGCCAGCTACGCCGATTTTGTCGTTCTGCAACAGCTATTTTGGTCAAACAACTGGGGTTCACTTAACCTTTACTCAATGGTTCCTCTGTGTGCATTCCAAAAATGCATGTCATATACGTATATACATAAATGTATATATTCCTGTACATATATATTTTGTATATGTACAAATATGCGTATTCATATACTTTCAACTTACATTCCGATAAGTACATATATGAGAATATATATACATATATATACATATATGCATTCCCATACATTCAACCTATGTAACCATCTTCATGCATATGCATGATGCTACGCTGTATGTGTATGAATAAGCACATTCATATAATTCCAACGCATAGTGTTACGTATTACATTTGCATACATGTAAATATGCATGTATATGAATGCTTAAAAAGGTTTAAAGCATTATGTATGTAACATATGTACGATATACATTAAATATTATATACGATATATATATTATTTACATACAGATGAAATATGTCACGTATAATCCTATATATATGCTCTTTCAACACATGTATTCATACACATATATACATGTATGTAATCTTGTGTTGAAAGGGTATGAATGTATACCTAGTGATATGAACGATACATTGCATATTTGTGTGTATAATATACATATTTATTTTATATAACAAGTAGGGTATATATTACATACGTAAATCCTATTGTTGGAACTTGTTCAACAGAATACTACCCAATCTGGGCTCACTATCGAAAACCAGTCGACATTGAAAAACGAAAATTCAGCGCCTTGACCCTCGTGTATTTGTACCGACTCTGGAGAGTAGAGTGTACAGAGTAGCTCGTCGAATTAGCGAGGCACGGAGCGAGTTGTGATTGTCGCCCCGGAACGGATATTACAGAAAGGATAGCTTGACTGGAAGGAAAATAGGTAAAAAACCAAATTCATCGAAATTGTACAAGTGAACGGGACTATCAAAAACATCATTTAATGTAGTCGGTACGCAGCTCTTCCCCAGAAGGCTACTGAGTATTATACGGACCTTTGTTATTCCAGGGAGAGGGAAAAAATATAGGTATGATGTCTTTTTTGGATTATCGCAGCTACAGGGTGATATACACGAAGATTATTGACATTGGACGGAGAATGTCGAAGTTCAGGGGAGGGTCGGTCGGAAGAATGGCTGCTGCTCTGGAAGGATTCTTTTATTTAAGTTACTTAGTCTTCGGTGCGAATCCTGTATATCGCAGCGGGCTGCCCAACCTCGAAACGTCTTGAGAGAAAACGGGGTAGGTTTGTCTAGTGCTGTCAATAGGTAGCTGGAGTTGTCTCTCTACGCACCATGTTCGGATAGTCTGGGAAGGAGAAAACACAATGAAGTATCTGAACGACGGGCGGAAATGGATAACTCACCGTGTGAACGTGTCCGTTCGACTAGATAATTTCACAGCCGATGACTACACGGGCCTTGCAATTTCGAGTGACTGCCTTCGGTTTTCTCTTCTTCTTGTGCTTCTGTCTAAAGTTGATAGACTCAAGAAAGAAGAGGGTTTGTCTGCGAATAATTCTGGTTCAGAACAACTCTGTTTAGGTTGCGGACCTGGTAACGCATCAGATAATTGTAAAGGCACGAGTCAAGACAAACAATTTTTGTACCAATATGCGTATGTTGTAATAAAACTAACGCCATTTCCAAAAATAATAAACGAAACTTATGGGCTTGTGAATCACTCTACCAAAACGATTATGCCTAGAGTTAGAGGAAGCAGGGGTTGGGGTTGCTGGGGGTTCTGGGGATGGTACGCATTTTGCCGACACTACAGGGTGAAGTGCACCCTGGAAAGTGTCGCAGAAAATTGTTCCCTCTGACGATATCAGAGATACGAATTGGATTGTGAGAGAGCCTTTTTGATGATCTCATTGTCAGTGGCTCGCGCAGCAGCCATGGCTGTCAACTCGATGACACTGTTAGCAGATGCGCTGAGGTTATGGACGCGTGAAAGAGCATCCGTGGCAGTGTTTTCGGTACCAGAGACATGCCATATATCAGTCGCAAACTGAGAGATTTAGTCCAGGTGCCCAACTTCCCTGCAGAATGCTTGTCGGGTGAAGTGTTTAAAGAATAGATTAATGGGTCGTGATCAGTATAAACCGTGAAAGTCTTGCCTTCTACCGGTTACTGGAAGTAGCGGATGTCTAGATAGAATGCCAGTAACTCTCTACCAAACGTGCTCTAACGGG
Source organism: Paragonimus skrjabini miyazakii (assembly GCA_014338405.1). Lineage (NCBI taxonomy): Eukaryota > Metazoa > Platyhelminthes > Trematoda > Plagiorchiida > Troglotrematidae > Paragonimus > Paragonimus skrjabini miyazakii. Next base: position 66,380 of record JTDE01003487.1, read on the forward strand.
ATTCCGTGGGTTGTAAACGTTTAGAAAAGAAAGCTAAAGGATGTGACTGCTTACCAACGAATTGCTGTAACACAGCACTAACAGCCGTGTCAGATGAGTGGGTTACGATTGACAGTGGTGCCTTTGAATTAGGATAAGCAAGGAGAGTTAAGTCGGCGACCGCAACCTTGAGCTCAATGAACGCAGTGCGTGCAGCCCCGGTGAACTGGAATTTGCGTTCACCTCCACAGAAAAGATCGGCCATTGGCTGCATTATATGCGCACAACGAGTTATAAAACGTCGGTATTGGTTGACCAGACCACTAAAATGACGGAATTGCCTAAAGGAAGTTGGTTGGGGGTATTCACGGATAGATTTCGTCGTAACCGTGAGTACGGCGATTCTATTTTCCGAAATCTTGTAACCCAGGAATTTTATTGTGGCCCTACCTAGTGGAATCAACTGTGATGCCGTGTTGGGTTAGACGTTCCAGTAGGGTGGGAAGAAGCGTGAGGCGTACTTCTTTTGAAGAGCCAGCAACTAAAATGTCATCTAGATAAGGGTAGACAAATTCTAAACCGTGCGTCACTTCATGAATGAAGCGTTGAAAGGTTTGATCTGCGTTGCTCAAACCAAGTGACATTTGGAGAATCTCGAAAATGTCGAAAGGAATTATTATTGTGGTTCTGTGGAGATCTCTGGCTACTAGAATTTGGTGATAAGCTTGTACTAAGCCTATCTTGCTGAATATGGTTTTTCCATGTAAGCAAGTGGTTGAATCCTGCATGTGCGAGATTGGATACTTTCAGGGACTGTCGCTTTGTTGACCTCGCGGCAATCACCGCATGGGTGCTAATCACCTGACTTCTCAGGGACCATATGTAGCGGTGAGGTCCATGGACTCTCGGAAGGGCGTATTATCCTGAGTTCGAGAATGTGCTCGAACTCTGCCCTGGCAAGTTTTAGTCCATCGGGGGTCAACCGGCGAGGCCGCGCAGAGACGTAGGGTCTCTTAGTGCGGATGTGATGTAAGACACTAGAGGTCACCGTTGAAAGATTGTTTGATGTGCTTGTGAGCTGCGGGAACTCGGTGAAAAGATACACGAATTGCCTAGGGGCGGCGAGTTGGGCATATATAGGTGTTATTGCCGTAACAGTTGCGTGCTTGTCGGGTAGGCTTAGCTAAGTGCTGAAATCGATTAACAGACGGCGTTTCTTATCGACCGGGAGGTCGAAATGCCAGAGAAAGTCGACCCCGACTATGGCGGAAGGTACCGCGGCAATTGTAGACACCCAACGGAATATCCGCCGGAGACCTAAATCAAACGTCAAAGACATCTGTACATATGTGGTTATAGGGGTATCGTTGGCAGTCCGGAGCTGTAGGGTGCATGGGTTGGGTACATTGTTTTTTATGGACGGAAGTACGCTTACCTGCGCCCCGGTGTCAACCAGAAATGTGTGTCCGGTTTTTACATCCCGTACAAAATGTGACGACAGGAAAAGTTAGCGTCGACGGCATTGTTTGCCGTTAAAGTTCGGCTTTTAATTTCGCATCGCCTTGATGATGCAAAGGTTCAAGAGTTGGTGCACCGTTTGGCTCGGTTACCAAAACGTTTGCGATAACAACAACAGTCAGTTTTTGACAACGGTTTGTGTCATCTGGCTATATTAGGTCGACAATCTGAGGAACGGCTAGAAGAAAATTTTGCCCAAATTATATCGCAAAGCTGTGATTTCTGCTCTTAGAGCCTCATTGTCGGCTGGTCCACGTTTTGCGGTAACCACATTGTCGGAATCGCGCGTGCCTATCGTAAGAATTGGACTAGGCTGTAGTACAGTCACACAATCCAGTAGTGGGGAAAAACGTCCCACTACTTGGTCAGCGATTTTCGCTGTCTCGGCAAGGGTTTGTAAACCAGCAACTGAAACTACTTCTTGCGTTGCTTCTGGCAATTCGCTATGCTAAAGTTCCCTGAAGAGGGGCTTGTCCATGTGCGAGTTGCCGATGAGTTATTGCATCCCTGCCAACAATGCTGTGGGGCGTTTCTCGCCTAACTAGGTCGTCAAAAGGTTGTTGCATCCGAGTCTTTTCAGAGGGCGACACTTAATTAATAGCTGCCTATTTTAAGGTCTCGTACTTATACTCCGCCGGCTGGTTCACTTGCATCGCGACGCTGCATAGTGACTTCACCGGGAGGCATGGCTATCAACTGACAGAATCTCGTTTGATCAGACGAAATTCCGTTGTCAAATATTTTGCTCCTAAGTAAACAAGTCAAAAAGAGGGTCCATTTCTAAAACCGGAAGGACCACTAGCCCGCTAATACCGATAGAGAGGTTGTTAACGTGCTTAAGTAGCATTTCAGACATTGGGCAGTGGTTACACGGCCATGAATTATCAAGAACTACTGAGTAAACTGAATTGAGAAAACATATAAATGATTATAACTCGAACATATACACGAACAGAAAAAACGACTGTTTACGCGTATGTCAATATGCAAGGGGACGAACTCACCAAGATGCAAAGAACGACTGTAACGAAAGTTTCGAAAATTACATTCCCATCAATTGTTGGAACTTGTTCAACAGAATACTACCCAATCTGGGCTCACTATCGAAAACCAGTCGACATTGAAAAACGAAAATTCAGCGCCTTGACCCTCGTGTATTTGTACCGACTCTGGAGAGTAGAGTGTACAGAGTAGCTCGTCGAATTAGCGAGGCACGGAGCGAGTTGTGATTGTCGCCCCGGAACGGATATTACAGAAAGGATAGCTTGACTGGAAGGAAAATAGGTAAAAAACCAAATTCATCAAAATGTGCGAGTGAACGCGACTATCAAAAATATTTATTATAGTCGCTACACATGAATGCGTATGTAACTATAGACATATATATCTGAACATGAAGTTATGTGAATTCACTAGTGGAAAGTTATTTTCGTTATATATCTATATTTATGCACACATATAAATATATATATAAAGGCAATTTTGTATTTCGCCGGTATTGTGTTTCAAGGCCGGAACAAGTTGGAAACGGCCATTAAGGTGCGGAAAGACATCTTTGTCATTTTTCGTGAAACATTAAAATGCATATTTCAAGGAAAACATATAGAGTTTATCGAGTATGACAGTTGTGTTGCCATGAGAAAAATGCGTTATACTTGAAACTTGTCCATGTTCGCACTTCTGATAGGAAAAGTGTTCATCATGTTGGCCTTTGTAATCAATTTCGCCTTCTGAAAATGCTTTCATCGGAATTTTCGGGGTCGGATATATACTTCCATCTTCCAGGAAAGCACAACAACTTCTGAACGCGCAACATGCATTCACACTTTTAGCTGCCCCTTCCGAATGACTTAACCATTAGTAACATGGAGGACAAATACATGCTGGGAGCAATGGGAAACTTGCATTGGAAGCGTTCGGGGTACATAGTAATTATCGGTTTGGAGTTTGTTGATTGTCATATTGATTGGAATATTCTTCTGCACCGCGATAGATAAGTAACGTTCTAAACATCCAGTAGTGACTTACTGTGAAATGTATTGCCCAGTGATCTGCAGCTGCTTCAGTTATTTTGTTTTAGTATACTGTTTTGTATGAATGCTATATGACCACAGTCGGGTTGGAAACAATGCATCAGATTGAACGGAATTAACTTCTGAAGTATCTCGGTGATTGCATGGAACATAATACTAATTTTTACGCCGTTTCATATACACCGAATGTAGACTCAGCCATATCGTAATGTTATTTGAAACCATTTCCAGGAACAACCTTTCGTGGAGCAGTACCTACCTGAAATTTTTCAAATAAGGAGAAATAAATATCGTATGGATAGGGAAGCTGGAAACTTTGTCTTACATGTTTTACTATAAAATATGCTGGCATCGCTGTTAAAATACAATGCCAACATTGTGTGGGTATATATTTTCCCTTCGACGATATCTTCGAAACACTCATTATGGGATGTTTCGTGATGCTAGCTCCAAGGTTCGTACACCCAGTTTCCCCAGCCTCATATTACCACGGATCGGGAGTCACAGTGAGAAGACGGTGAATCTGCAAACAAACTTTAGTTATTTATTCACTCATCGTAAACAAGCGGACTTCAACGTAACGAATAAGGGTGCTAGGGAGCTGGACGTGAGAGAACCTTCAGCACAACCGCACGGTAGCCGCCAGAGAGAACGAATGTCAACGGAATTTCCAGTTGACCTTCAGGATTCAAACAAGTGTCAGTCTGATTGGGCGGCGTTCCCAACGGCAGTAGCTAAAACATTGTTATCCTAGTGAATGTAGCCTACAACTGTGGAGATGGCGCACATTCCCGATGTACCCACAAGTAAAACAGCGATACCTGCGCCAACATACTAACTTTGATGCTAGTGGTTTGTAGTAAATTTACATTCACAAGGTAATGTGGGCCAGGGTGGTGGTACTGGTGAGGCAACTCTCACGCCGCGGGGAGTTCAGGATTTTGGGGACGTCGAAGGTAATCTCACTAAAGATGAAGTATTTCGTCTCGAAAATGGCAATGAACGCATTTGTAAGACTTGGCAGGTGAGCTAACGCCAATGATTTGTTGTTTTCTCGAAAATGGTGGAATATTTTTCAATCACCAACCTATTACTTCTGGCACTCATTCGATGTATTCCAACTTTATCACTAACGCCGCCTATTGATAGTTAAACTGTAGGTACTTTGTCCGATATTTAAATTTTAAAATTTCGAATAATAGTTCAAATACTGGGGTTAACGCCAAATGGTCGTTTTCTCTTCAGAACCACCCTCAAGCCCAGTCCGTGCGAGAGCCATGAGTGTGGCCACTCAAGTGAGGAGGTATCTGCCGGCGTTCCATCCACCTCAGCCGATCTTCTACGTGTCGTCCGTGTACTTTCCCGCCCTGTGCGAAAGGTATAGACAAAGGTAGCTGGCTCTGTCATAAACACAGTTCACGAGCCTCCGTTTGACGTTTCGTTCAGATCCATACAGGAGAATTTCATATTGCGGTACCTTGTATGGTCACCTTATCATCTGACCCAACCACGGATGTGTTAGCGAAAATGAGACCGTACACTGGCGCGGGGACTCAAAAAAGATATTGCTTGTGTCAACTGTCGTCGGAGCAGTGAATAAGCTGCAACAGTAGGCATCCTGTGGTGTTGATCACCACATGCAGACACGCTGGCACCTTGAAAGCATGAACGAACGAAGTACAACTTTAAAAGAGTGTAAATGGTGCTTTGTTCGCTCGCTTCCCAACCACATAGCCAAGCATTGCAAAGTTCGTGTATGTTGTTCACGACCTCTATGTGGAGGGCGGCATCAAACTCCGATGCACGCACACCCGGCACATTCAGGGTCTGAATTGGGTGTAAAAGAGTCAGGCTATGAAGTCGACTGTTTGCATGATACACGGATTCGTTTAATCTTCGTATTCATCCGATTGATTGAAGCGATCGAGCCGATTGAAACTTACGTTCCTTTATGAAGTTGTTCCGACATTACTCTCATAATTTAGATGATCGATTGGGTTCGCCACTAGGTGCACGGGCGGTAAGCATTCGCACACTGATTTAGATAATGAGTCATCAGATGACTGAGGCTGGATCAAGGTTGACAAAACCCTTACTTTCACGGGTCCTCCGATTGAATGAGTGGGAACTAGATCCTAGGAGAACACTGAGCGCAGACCTCACCTGTGCTGTCTGCCTTTCATCTCTTTGAGGTAAGATAACTCCGGCATACCAACAGGCTGCGATGTGATGGAAGCACTATTGACAGTAGATCAGCGGGCAGGATGCAGACGTCAGCAATACGCTATGTAGACCATCCTGGGTTGGGCTATGTGAGGCCTGATGTCATTATCAACAAATGGCAAGGCTACAATTCCTCGCTCTAAGAGTGTTGAGCTAGAACGATTGGTTCAGCACATGCTCCAGATAGATTTTGTCGAGCGCGGACTGTTTAATGAGGTAACAAACTCTTGTAATGATAAACCGGTTACGCGTATTGTAGAACCCACTGCTCATAGATGGAAAGTGCGAGATTGGCTCGCCGTGGCGGTCAGACAGTGTAGGCCTTTCTGATAACTGATGGATGGTTCAGAAACCTCCGAATGTACTAGGTAGGAGACTTTTCCACGACATCGGATTGACGCATTGATATAACGAGGTTATTGAGTTACATGTGATCAAAGGTTATATGTTGAGAGTTGACTCCAATAACTATATTACATTTCGCCGGTGGCACCCGGCCCACCACCCGTTGTTGAATCCGAATAAACATGGGAATGTGCGAATGGTGTTTGATTGCTCGGTCAAATACAAGGTCATCTCTTTCAACAACGTCTTGCTACAAAGGTAAGTTCTGATGAACAACCCAGTGGGTGTACTGTTACGATTCCGAAAGGGTCTACTGGCGTTGTTTTCAGACATAGAGAAAATGTTTTTACAGGTGAAGGTTCCTAAAAGAGACAAGCGGGCACTGGGCCTTCTTTGGTGCGGCGATGAATTAAGGTCTGGGTCACGGGATATGTATGAGCTCACGGTGCATCATCCAGGAGCTAAGTTTTCATCTTTCAGTGCGTCATAGGTTTTCAGGAAGGCTGCAGTCGACAAGGAACACCCTTTTAGCAAACTGATCAACCACGTCGTAAGGAAGTTTTCATCGAAGGTTGCTCGATACCAGTCGACACGTTTGATGAGTCCAGAGGTGTAGCATCTGATTTAAGCGGAATGCTTCCACTGAGTGGGTTCAGAATGGTGAAGAGGATGTCTGACATGACAGAGGCGCTGGTGGATATCTCACCAAATAAAAGAACCTTCGCGTCAAACACACTGAATCTGAGTTATCTCAGTCACCAGAAGGCACTTGAGGTCAATCGGCACGCTTCAGAAGGCAGTTTTTGGTTTCGCATTTCCTTACCATGGAAGCCATTCATTTGGAGGGGCTCACTGGCCTGCATCGCGTCGGCGTACAACCTTCTGAGAGTCGTTGCCCCGTTTATTCTTTATGGTCGGAAGTTGCTCCAGTGTTCATTCAGCCTGAAGAGTGGATAGGATATACACTCCGAAGAAAGGCGCCAAGAAGGCTCTAAAGGGTGGTCACTGGGCCCATAGACGCCGGGCCCTGTTGTAACATGTTTCATCAAATCCAATGGAAAACACTGATGCGCCTGAAGTGGTGTGTGACTTTTGAAGCCTCCATGGTGGAAGTTGGAACCGTGTATTGTCCTATACATTTTAGAAGATGACAAAATCTTTTGCTGTTTCTTGATAAGAAAGTCTGGACATGCATCCTTAAGGCAGGTGTCTTTACTGGGATTGGAAATTGTAACCGCGGTATAAGTGCATGAAATGTAGGTTTGGTAGAACAAGCGTGAAAAGCTTCTATTAGTCTTAGTTTCAAACGACAGTGGCCACTCAGGGAATACGTGCATCTACGGGCGCAGCGGAACTAAGTACGAGCGCAGCAATTGGTGACTGGCAACATACTTGTCTTTCTCAGAAGGCAAGACAAGAACTACAGTGCTACAAAAACATATCAACAACGTTCCATCTAGTGCACTTAATTCAGGACGTATGCTGATTAAGCTAACCACACTTAATCTACTCGCAACGTTTGCCAATCAGCTGGAGCTCGAATACTGTTGCCTGTAGTGCTTGATAGACGGGTTTGAGGCGGACTACCAAATCACCCAGATGTAGCCGGTTTTTCTCGCTCATTGTCAAGCGGAAGTCCGTTGGCCTGAAAGGGAAACATTGAAAACAGGGTGTAGCACCGCCCTTGAGGATTACGGTAAGTGCTAGCCACAGAATAAGCATAATTGCATAGAGATATTTTAGGCAAGTGAATATAAGGTAATGCTTTAAGGCGATCTTTGGAAGTGCTGCTAAAGATCAAAGGATAAAGGCTATTCCGATGGTTAATAACCCTATAGAAAAGGGACTTCCGCCTAAGGAGGGTCCGAGGATGAAGCTTGAAAAGCTTCCTGTTACGTCTAAACCGGCCGTCATCTTCCGTTATGGTATGGAACTGTTCAACGTGAACAGTTCTAAAGAGGAGGTGTGTGAGAATTAGATTGCCGCGGAGTCGGTGAATTGCCAGTGAATAAAGATTAATAGTTTCAACCCGAGTCTCATAGGCGACACTTCTTGGGCCGGTTACAAGCCTGGTAACCGCGCGCTAGACACGCTCAAAAGCTGATATGAAAGAAGTTACCTTCTCAATCCGTCAAAGTTCGCCTGATTATGATTACATGCTGTGGACTTTCTTGCCGGTTGTTGCAACCGGTAGCAGATAAGATCAAAGGTGAGTAGGGAGTGGTCACTGTGTTCAACTGGTGGTTTGATGATTACTCTGTTTACTAGATGACTTTCATTAATAATAACTAAGTCAGGCAAAAAGTGAATCTGACCCGAATGATGACGCGTCGGGACGTTGACATGCTGTATCCACGCTCTACGTGGTGACAGATGAGCACAGCGTTGTAGTGCCAGGGAGATGTCTGGGTTTGCGAGAAGCGTGTCGTCGTCAAAAATATCGGATGAGTGGGTGGACAATAATTAGCCCCCACTACGAATGAGTCCCTACCACGCAATGCTAGTCGAAGACACACAGCGTCACATTTATCGGAGAACTTGAGTCCATCGATAACCGTGGGTGTCGGGAGATATGTTTGAGGGAATTTCGCAGTCCCCCATTCTCCCGCGGATTGAGTCATCTCGGTGAGCTGAATACCCGGGAACACTCAGTCTGCTGTCACTGATGTCACCTGTAAGACATGTCGCCGTGAAAGCAAACAGGTCGGACTGAGTGTCATGAATTAACTGTCTGATTTCCGGTAGTTTATTGAACAGGCTGGGACAGTACGTATACCTGCATGTAGAAGCTATTTTCTCATTTGGCTTTGCAAAAAACAGAAAGGTGAGTGTAAGAAGAAGTTTGGGAAACAGACCTATAACTGAAGGAGGTGGTTAGGTTGAACTCGGTCTGTTCTGTCAAATTTTTCACGACCCTCCTTCGCGGCTAAGGGATCAACACCGCCAATTATTCATACGTCAAACAACATACGGGACGCTGGACCAGCATTCTCAGTGCTGCGGTTTGCGGCCTCCATGTCCCTGTTAAATTACGCTTCTTAAGGTGGCGTCTGGAACTTTTCACTCACGAAAAATTAGACGTTTTTTTCCTCTGGAGATGGATTTGAAAATGGGCGGTGTGTTTGGTATTATAAAGCCACCAATAGGTATGCTTAGCGGGGCGGACCAAAGGAATGCAATGCGACTCAAAGAAGGCGAACCCAACCGACTAATTTAGTTCCAAAATCTTGGGAGGAAGTTTTCTGTGGGACCGTTTGGTGGACTTTCTGGCAGTTAACTCGGTTGACAGTTTCTGAGCGGTTTCAGCACACTCGACACTTTTGCTTGGGCTTAAGGTTTCGACCGTTAAAGTGACGATTACAGAAACGGCGTCTACGCTTTCAACTACAGGAACAGAAGCCTTCGAGAGCAAAACCTACAATATAAATCTCAAGTGGTAACTTCCAGCCCGTCATGATTTTTATTTAGTTTTAGTCTGCTTTTTGCGTCTCAGCCTCTCTTGCTAAGAGTGGTGGAAAAACATGCCTTTTAGGTTGACGTCGATGGACTTCAAATGCCATTGTTTTTTGGACTACTATTTTGGGGCCGAATGTGGCTAGTAGGTCTGCCCAAAGGCCAGGTGGCCCCATGGTTATTTCGGCGCGCAGCCTGCTCAGAAACACAAGGCTTGTTACGTCCATGGAGAATGAAAATGCTAGGATCGATTTCGCTGGCTCATTTATAAAAGATGTCGTCGGGAGGCGGCCCCACAGGACAGATCCTCTATTCCTGAAAGCCTTCTCTTTCGTTTCTGTCGTAGCCTCTTCTGTACGTGCAGTCGACAGGATAACTGCCGTTTGGGGGATTGCAACGCCAGGGAGGGAAAATGCCATGTATACATTCATGGACTGTAGTTCCAACTTCAGTTCAGGGAGAGTTCGTTGGTAATCGCCCACCTTACTACCTGTGGAAGAAATAAAAGGCGGTACAAAGTTAAGACGAACCCCGCATTTGCAGCCGCAGGTTTTTCTGATCGCTACACTTTTCCCAGTACGCGCGTGGCCAGTTAGAGGCAAAGCGGTGCCTTGGCAGTCATCAAACCTGCAGCTCACGCAAATAAAATTAATAGATGAGGAGGTTAGCCGCTTGTATTAGTCATCGTTGAGGCTAATGCAATTGAATCGATACCACTTCTGGAACTGATAGCAACACACCTTTTTGTACAAAAATCTCGCACTCATAACGGCCAAAAGTGCTTGTTGCCTCGGTCAGTGTCTGTACGGTCCCAGCACTGCTAGTGCAGTGGTGTTGAGCGATCGTAACATACTACTCAAACAGCTGCTATTCAGTAGTAGGATCGGAGCATATATTTTGACATGCCAAAAGCCGCAGGAAAAGTGCAGGAAGGAAAATCAGAGTGCAGTATCACCTATGGGAGTCCCTGCTACTTGATGAAACTGAGCACTGACGTCTGCGGCAGCCGGGACGGTCTGAGGCTGAATACCGCGTGCAAATGAGTGGTTTTGTTTCAGGTTTTGTTTCAATGCTTAACCCCTGTATTGCTTGGTCGAATAAACAACCCTTGCGCCATCCGTGTTCTCGGATCACAACACTAGATCTAACGCGAGTCAGAGCCGACCGGAACGAATCATATCAATAACAACAGGTAGTTTCAGGTGATTCAGAAAGCAGAAACTGAATAGCTGGAAAATCGGGTACTATGGGACCCAAATAATACAATATATGATGAATGAGTACGTTATTTGACAATAACCTCTGGACCCGTTGAGCAGGCGACACTGTTCTAAAAACGACGGTCTTAAATGCGGGTTTGTTATTGATAAGGTGGTAAGGCACGAACGGCATTAAGAAATAAAAGGACAGAAACGAACAGCAAATTTTGATACTGAACCTGCCAAATTCATGAGATCTGTGATCAACCACTCACGCGAACACGGTCAAATTCCACGAGTCAGGACAGATTGACTGCGCGTGAACTAGTTGACATGGGTAAAGGGTATAGGATCCTAGTGGTACATCAAAGCTAACGATGGTCGGAAGAATAATTTGTCATGCGCGACTCGAATGCCGGAAGAATGAGAGACTATAAGGAAATAAATGCGGACAGGAAACTTGGTTGCCAAACGTCTATCTTACAAATGGCCGTCCTTATACACCATCACAAGTAGCTAGTTAAAAGTTTTGAAAAATATGAAATGGAGAACGCGGACATTTTCATCCGTCATTTTTGAGCCGTTTCGTTTCATATAGAGATTCAACACGTGAGACAATGTCAAGTGATAACTGGGTATGCACCACAAACGCTACTTTTATTTGTTAAGGATATCTGGTTAGACGACGGAATTGGTTTCAAACTCTCTTGCTGAGGCTGGTTTGCCTTTCAGCTTCATAAACTGGTCTAGGAAGTGGACATCGCATTGCGTTTTGGAGGCCGGGCTTCAGAGTGGTTTTTTGCAGCGGATTTCCGAATGAACGTTCTGCTTCACTGACCCACTTGATGTCCCGGTTGAAGGCAGGCCAAATTTCGATTATATTAACTCTTGTACCATTGTGGTTTTTGTGGCTGTTGTTTTATAGGTTTACTGTTTTGTGTGTTTCTTTGTTGTAGGTCCCTGTCCACATTTCAGCATCTGACTAGCTGACTGCGAGCTTGTGTCTTCTGTTTGCATTGCAGTACTACCGTGAGTTGAGTGCCCGGAGTTGTTTTATGTGGATAGGATGGTGGGAGTAATATCAGATAATGGAACACCAACAGTGGTATAGAAGGGCCTGAAACGCTTGACCGGTTGTGTGTTACTTTGACGCCTTCGACAAACGGTTGAGAGCAGACCACAGATACAGTAGCTTGACCTGTATGAGACAAACTTTACCTCCATAGCTCTGGTAAAAGTGACCGGTCCATGTGGGAGCCGCCTAAAAGTTGCTGCACCTCCGGATACAGCGTAGGGGATATCTATCCCTAAGCTGTTGCTCACTGGAAGACTGCCGGTGATTGGTATTCAGTGCTGGGGCCATTATACCGATTACAGTCTCGCTGATAATGCCATAGCGACGTTCCGTAAGGTTATTAAGAGACATTTCGCTGCCGCATTGGGGATTCCTTCGGAAGTCCATACACCATCTGGCCAAGCTTTGCTCAGCCAGATGAACTTCGGTCATTGAAAAATTCGGTACCGAGATACACGAATAGCAGCAGTGGGTTCATATCCAACTATGTCAACCGGGTGTAGATCTGAGGGGCCAGAGTAAGCAACCTACACGGTGAAGTAAAGATTGCTCACAACGTATGGAAAACGTGGACATAAAGTGGAAAACAATATGACATTTGACTGAACCTAAAATGTAGTGTCAAATAATAGGATCAACTAAAAAATGGAGTGTTGCATGCAAATAGTTTACACACAAGAATTGGCTCAGTAAACGGCGTGGAACAGAAAATGCAAAGTCAAAGTGCTCGGGTTTGTAGATTAAAACTGGTCAGCCAAATTTCCGGGACGCTTTTTCTGAGGCTAACGTGTTGTGAGAAACTCCCAAAACTGTTCACTCCTAACTTCTTGATTTTCCTCGGAAGCAACGTCGCGGAACTGGGCAAAAAGTGCAACGCTCCATACATCGCCGCGACTGAGATAACAGAAGTAGACAACCAATGAGCTTTAAGCATTTAACGCGCGAAGAGGAAAATTGAGAGATTGCATGCAAAAAAATAGCGTACCCAGTTGTTCTAAGTAAACAAACTTCACCGAAGAGGGTCGGATTGTGCAACGAAATTGCAACAAAAATGAAGTCACCTTAAGAGATCGCCAAATTTACTATCGGCACGACGCTGCACAATCTCTAAAAACAAGTAGTCTATTTAAAGACTGAGTTGTCAGGTCGCCGAGAATGTACCATCAACTCTCACATTTCTATCGGCTGACTGGTTTTGTGCGGCCTCAGTGTTTGCACCTATATGGTGTATACTTGGATACATTGTGTTAACGGAAAGCAGTTCACCTTACTTGCCACGATGACACTGGAAGTAACGTAGATAATGTGGATGAGATGACTGAGCTTATGAGACCGGTGTTGTTATAAACCGGACAAAATTAGAATCTAAGGGTCATGTAGAATCTGCCAGGATTCACGGCTATACGCATTCTATCGAAACGGTTGTAAACCTCTTGGTTCAGGGCAGAATAAGACGGAATGTTGAAGGTTTACTCCGATAAAGCTGGTTCTGTAAATAAATAAGCAACGGTTAGCAACTTATACAACTCACAACCAAGTGAACTCTGTGCACGGAATTTAGCCGTCAGCAAATATCAACCAATAACACGGTAGCGTAAACAGTTCAATGCGGCGGCACAAAACGAACAAAGAGCGAGCTCGAGAGGAAGTTCATAGTGTCGATGCAGAGTTGGTTACGTGTAATAATGCAAGAAACGTTCGGCCAGTAATTAATGTAATCAGTACAGGGGGATATATGTATAAGACCTATAGTACGATAGTTTGACCAATGGGGTATAGGTATGCGGATCAGTTGAGATTGGCATTGTGCACACAGCTGGCAGTGGGCGGTTAGCCGGGCGGTAGCGTCGCTGCGCGGGGTGTGGCGGTTCCGTGGTTCGATCCTCCAGTCGTCATTTTGCCATCCAACTACCAGTTTCAGTTGGAGTGATCCGAACACAACTTCCATTAATTCTGGCCAGAATCAATAGGTCATATCCTTTCAGTAGTTTGGACGAAACAATTAGACGACAAACACTGGTAGATGTTAGCAGTTCATTTTGGCTTGTCACTACCAAATTACCAATAACACGAAGGATATTCAATTTAACCCCTGTTTTAGTCTCGGGGTATGAATAGAGAAAAAGACAACGGAGTGTTCAGTGGTGCGATCTGAATGGCACTCATTGCAACGTAGATCCACGGCAGTCCAAAGTTCGCAAGTAGTTGATGTTGTACACTGAACACAGAGTTTAACCTGTACTTCGTGGCGGTTTTAATCAATTTTAAGAACCGTGACTCGTGGTGGCGCACCACGATGATGAGAGCTGAGATCACGTTCACACTGTGACCAGCTGACGGAACTCGTCGTCCAATTAACAAAATTGAGGGATTATGATTCACAGTGACTACAACGTCCGGCTGTGAGACCTGTTCGTGAACATACTAAGGCACATGGTCCCTCATTTTCCAGGGCAATGATCTATCGGTCCAGTTTATGCTAAATTCTCTGCAGTTACACGAGAACTGTTAATTTCAGTGTGATATGACGCTGACGGGCAGATCTTTGCTGATGATGGACGCAGGTAACCCATGTATCTTATCGGGGACTGGTAATTTGGTGACACTATAAATCCATTTCAGCAGGGAGGATCCGTTCAGCTGTCCGCAATGTCGTGATATCGCCTTTGAAAGGTAGTTCAGCATATACCAATTTTTTGAGGACCGCATCTTCTTTACTGCTTTTGGGTTTCAAGTGGCTGTGACGCTGACTAAACGTTTTCGGGCTATTCGTCACTCCCCAGAGTCATCACCAGCGTTTCTACCTTCTGCTCGACGCCGCCAAGCGTGCGGCATCGGCACATTGTGTTAAACAATGTTCCAACCACATAGTGTTTACGCTTCATGAGGTGGAAACTGGGAAAGTGCATATCCTAATCAGGCCACGCTGGATTTCTACACATTTTAAGCATTACTGATATGTCGGTCCTTCGTGTGATGAATATGTCTGAATAAGTGAGACTTTTATCAGCCCGTATTTCAAATGTTGTTGTAGGATTACATGGATGCCGTTAGACCGGAGAACAAATAAGTCCAGTATTTCTCGGTTCACGGTGAGGATCAAGGTAACGTCTACACTCCCCACGAGGGGCGCGCAAATCGCAAACGGCAAGCAGTTACTACGTAGATATATAGTTTGAAATTTCTCAAATAATTGTTATTTTTGTCACTTTTAATTCCGTATAGTCTGCTTACATTTTGTCAACGTCCGCGTCTGTCTAAAAACTATTCTTATATAACGAATTATGATGACCAAAACCGGTCGTTGAACAAGATCGACTAGTGTCAAACCCACTCGTTCTAGCCCGAAAGTTGATATTGATTGACTTTAGGGCAAATGCTCTAGGTCTAGAACTTGCACGGGCTCTTCCAAAGATGCTGCCTTCAAAGGTGGTAAAGATAAATTGGTGGTTCCCGCCAGCGTCTCTCAAACTACAAACTATTCTATCCCCCAAGAAAATGTGTTGGCGGGACAATTCAGTAAGGTATCTAAACCATCAGCTGGGCTTGCCCAACTAAAAACCATCCATGCTGCATTTGATTTTCTAAAGGAGAATCTTGTCCGCTTATCTTGCATCCTCAAGTTACCGGAAAGTTTCAAGATGGATAACATAGAGAACGCAATCATGGCTCTTAACACGTTGACAAGGGAAATGACGAAACGGATGCGTTGCACATATAATGCCGTTGTATTCAATGTGCCAGATAAGCTTCACCTGGATGGCATTAAAAAGCTACTCTCAAGGATAACTAGTACAGACCAAACATCATATACCTGCATTCGTCTCCGTGGGAAGACTCAAAAGATCTGCTGCCCGCTTTTGTTCAAATTCCAGAACGAAACAATTACGCGGCAGTTCATCCAATATCAGGACCTTATCAGGTCCAAAACCTCTTTCAAACTAATAATAATTATGCAGGATAGAACGCCACTTGAGAGGGAATGTCAAAATCGCTTATTGCGCAACACTGTCACCTCCAAGCGTGTGGCCCATGAAACATTCAAACAAAGGGCGATGGTGTCAAAAGATATTGAATGGGGTCCATCTGAGTGTGTAGGATCGTCTTGCTGCATCACATTCGAAGATACCAACGACACTCCTGAAAACACCAGCGACATAACAGAGGACAACATACTCGCAGACTTGAGTAATTTAACAGTGGATCTTGATAGTTCCAATAACCTGCCTAATGTAAGGGCAACCCCTGTCGAGGAGTCAATTAGCAAACAACAACATGTGAATAACTGTGACCAAATTGAACCAAATGGGACGTCTAGGTTTCAACCTGAGCAATTATGTAGTTCGCCGGTATGGTGTTTCGAAGCTGAAACGAGTTGGAAACAACCACTTAAGCGCGAAAAGATATTTTTCAAATTTTTCATGAAATACTAAAATGCGTATTACGGGACAAATATATAGATTTCTTCGAGTATACTAGTGGTGTGGCAATGGGAAAAAACAGGTGTACCCAAAAATCGCCCATAGTCGCACTTTTGTTCAAAAAAATGTGTCGCCATTTTTTTCGATAAAAGCATAATGTTCGCTTTCGTAATAGATTTTACGTTCTGAAACTGCTTCCATTGAAATTTTCGTGAGGGAATACATCTTTCCATCTTGCAGAAACGCTCAATTTTGCGCGGTTTTGGAGATATAATAGAATTTGTAATTTTTAACCACGTTGTGTTCACATTGCACCAAATATCACAGTAATTCCTAATGAAAACCATGTCGCCACGGTTGTTGCTTAGTT